>OU612058.1:92351571-92606571 GCA_914767635.1 Melanostoma mellinum
CTCCAGACAAAATCCATATTTCGTTACACAAGATGTCCTAAAAACGAAACTTCCTTACACAAAAACTCAGATTTTTCTATTTTAACTTTCAGATTTGCTTCAGTCAATTTTTGAAAAACGGCATTGAGACTTTCCATATGTTCCTGCAACGAGGTGGAATACACGATTATATCATCCATATAAACTAAGCACGTCTTCCCTTGGAGTTCTCTTAAGACATTGTCCATGACGCGTTGGAAGGTAGAGGGTGCATTTTTTAGCCCGAAAGGCATGCGAACGAATTCATAATGTCCGTTTTCGACCGAAAATGCAGTTTTGGGAATATCTTCTTTTTTTATTTCAATTTGATGAAATCCTGAGGCTAGATCGAGTGTGCTTAAATATATACTTCTACCAAGTTTGTCTAAAATTTCGGTTATATTTGGGATGGGATAACGATCATCTACAGTTTTTTCATTTAGTTTTCGATAATCGATAACCAGCCTCCATTTTTCTTTCCCGGTTGAATCTTTCTTTTTCGGAACTATCCAAATCGGAGACGACCAAGGTGAGAAGCTGGGACGTATAATATCTTGTCTCAATAACTCGTTTATTTGCCTTTGCACTTCCTCTTTGTGAATATAAGGGTAACGGTAAGATTTGGAATATATGGGTATCTCATTGGTGGTCTTAATTTCATGTTTTATAGAGTTTGAAAAAGTTAAGTTTTCAGCATCTTTAAAAAAAATGCTTTTAAACTTATGACACAATTCTATGATTAACTTTTTCTCTTCCTCATTAAGATGGTCAGTTTTTATTGCTTGCCCAATATTTTTCGGCTCAATGCTTTCTGGGTTTTCGATTTCATAGTTGTGAAATTCGAAATAGGCATCAACAGGTTCAGCTTTAATTGGTTGCTCTACTAGCAAAGTTTGTTGAGAATCAGATTTGCTTACAACCTCGACAAAGCAGTACCAGTCTTTTGCTAAATACAACCCTTCCGAAATCATTAAATGAGAAGTTATAGCGGTTGGTTTTATGTAAACGCTCCTGGATTTGATATCGATTGGTAGTAAAAAAACACATTTACTGAGCTCAGGTACAATATAAGTTTTTGACATAAGATTTGTTTTGAAATTTAATGGTATAAACGTATTTTTTGTTTTTAAATTTGAGTTTTTTATGTCAATAGTTAATCCAAGTTCTTTAATAATGTCGATTCCGATCAATCCATCAAAGTAAGAATGGAATTTAAAAATCAGGAATTTCACTGGTTTTTTCGTAAGAAGCTCAGGTAATCCATTAATAACAACTTCTTTATTTGCTGTTTTTTTATCAAAAATAGTTCTGATCTCGATTGGTGCAATATTTTGTGTTTGAAGTTTGTAGGCTACATTTGGGCATATAAATGACCTATTGCTTCCAGTATCGATTAAAAACTTGAGAGGACTGTTGTTGATGCTTGTGATAATAATATAAGGCAATAAATGTGAATTGTAATTATTCAAATCTAAGTAACCTATCGATTTTCCGAGGCACGTTAGTGAAAATTTGCGTCATCAAAAATCGATTCAGTTGAAAAATGTGGAATATCTTCATTTTGGTCATACACAATTTCTTGCTGAAAAGTATTTCCGTTTGAATATTGACTTGGTTCAATCTGTTCTGGTGGGTTATTATTGGTAAAATAAATTGGTTCGATGTTATGTAGTTCTTGTGAGTTATATTTATAGGGTTGAGTACGATTGGAGTTTTGTCTATGGGTAGATATACGCGTTTGAAATTGACATTGGTTCAGGTTGTGTATGAATTTTGGGATTGTTTGGTCTGAAATTTGTTGTGTAAGAATTAGTTTTTGGATTATTATTGTTTGGAATGTTTATGTTTTTTTTAGGAACAAATTTGTTAAAATCTGGGGGTCGATTATAATTTTGAATATTTGGTGCGAAATGTGTGTTATTGTTTGGGATAAAGGTAGACATATTTGATAAGGAAGGCGTAAGAGTTCTTGGTACATAGTTTAGATTTCTAAAAGCACTGCTTGTATGTGGTTGTTGAACTGTATTATATGGTCGTGAATATGAGGAATATTAATTTGAAGGCCGTTGATTGGAATACAAATTATTTTGAGAACTATTATGTCCATAAAATTTGTGCTGTCCGTGAAAATTTAATCGATTTTGTTCCTCTAAACATAATGATAAGGCTTCACTCAATTTCGTAGGTCTCATTGCACGTATTGTGGATCCTAAAGCTTCCCTAAGTCCACTTAAAAACGAATTTAGGTACATTTCTGCATAGAGAGTCTTTTTTGCCGTTACTACCGTTGGTTCTTTTTCATGTAACCTCACATGATTTATGATAGTAGAAAAAATCTCTATAATACGGGCATAAAAGGGTTCAACATTATGTGTGTTTTTCCTAATTTGATGTAAGTCTCTTATGAGACTAGTTTCATTCCGCTTATCCGCATAATGAATTATTAAATTGTTTTTAATTTCGTCCCATTCTATGGATGTTCCATACATGTTTAATACTTCATTTGCTGGTCCGACAACTTTATTGCGAATTGCTCTCAAAATTATGCAAGCGTAATTTGTTCCACTAATTCCTTGCATCAAAGCAAGAAGCTATTCAACGTTAGTAATAAAATCGAAGAGCAAACGTGGATTACTGTCGAAACATGGAACATCTTTCACAGCATCTGGAATTTTAAGAGAATTGCAGATTTCAAGAGAGTTAGCCATGACTAGGAACTAACTAAATTTACTCAGAGAAACTTTCTTAACTGTCGAAAAAAATAAATTCAATGTATTAAATGATTTCTAGTAAAGCTCTTTTTATTTTATTTGTTTTTTTTTTTTTTTTTTTAACTTTCTCTTTAAAATTTTACTTCGTAACTTTTGTAATTATTGAGAAAAACCCCAGCACAGCAACTAATATCAATGACTTACCAAATTCTATTATGAGACTGTACTTTTATTTTTTGCTTTAAGTAACAAATCCTTACTTTTCTATTTTTTTATGTGGAATCAATTGTAGGTAGATATATGCATTATGCGTATTTCAACCTATTTAATTTTTTTGTTTTTTCATTCCTTTTAATAACATATAATAACTGACCCTTTACATAAATAATATAAATGAATTGAATACAAATTTTATTTACACTATTCTAATTATGTATTTTTACTTCTCATTCACAATTTTTTTTTGTATGTATTCACTTTATCAGTTCTTTTCTTGTTGTTTTTTTTTTTTTGGTAATTTTTTCACAGATCCTGTAACTATGTAGATGCCGGTTGTTGTTTTTCGCTGGTTCTCGCCTTTACGATAGTTTATGATTGCTACTTTTGTTATTATATTATACTAGCTGTGCCCGCGACTTCGTCCGCGTGGAATAGTGACTTTCAGCAGCATTTTTAACTTTTTAGGAAATAAAACTTCTAGCCTTAAAAATGGCGGTACATATTTCCAAAAAAAAAACATTCAACCCCTATTTCAACACTTTGTAGCCCTGTTAAAAATACTTTAGAGACCGTGGTTTTTGAATTCCCATTTCCGTTCCCGTGGGAATATAAGGATAGATATATAGCCGTTTTCGTGGGAATATGTGGATAAGTTAAAAATAATATTACTCCGGGATTATGGAGCATTCCAACGGTGGAAGAATTTTTAAAATCGGTGCTGTAGTGTAAAAGTTCCCGTATACGTTCCTGATCCCGTGGGAATATAGGGAAAAAATATATAGTCTATGTCTTTCCTCACGTTCTGAACAATCTTTGTTTAAAATTTCATTTAAATCGGTTTATTAGTTTGGGCGGGAGATGGTAACATAGAATGACGGACAGACAGAGCTCCTTTCACACTTATTATATTACTAAGGACTCCCGTTCCCGTAGGAATATGTGGATGAATTAAAGTTAATTTTACACAGGGATAGTGTAGCATTCTAACGGTGGAAGAATTTTTGAAATCGGTATTGTATATAGGGATCCGTAGGAATATGGGGATGAATAAGTTTTTATGTTACTCGGGGATAGTGTAGCATTCTAAGGGTGAAAGAATTTTTGAAATCGGTGCTGTAGTGTCAAAGTTCAAGTATACGTTCCTGCTCCCGTGGGAATGTTGGGAATCGTAGGAATATGGGGATGAATTAGTTTTTATGTTACTCGGGGATAGTGTAGCATTCTAAGGGTGAAAGAATTTTTGAAATCGGTGCGATAGTGTCAAAGTTCCCGTATACGTTCCTGCTCCCGTGGAAATATAGGGAACCGTAGGAATATGGGGATGAATTAGTTTTTATGTTACTCGGGGATAGTGTAGCATTCTAACGGTGAAAGAATTTTTGAAATCGGTGCTGCAGTGTCAAAGTTCCCATATACGTTCCTGCTCCCGTGGGAATATAGGGAACCATAGGAATATGGGGATGAATTAGTTTTTATGTTACTCGGGGATAGTGTAGCATTCTAACGGTGAAAGAATTTTTGAAATCGGTGCTATAGTGTCAAAGTTCCCATATACGTTCCTGCTCCCGTGGGAATGTTGGGAACCGTAGGAATATGGGGATGAATTAGTTTTTATGTTACTCGGGGATAGTGTAGCATTCTTAGGGTGAAAGAATTTTTGAAATCGGTGCTGTAGTGTCAAAGTTCCCGTATACGTTCCTGCTCCCGTGGGAATATAGGGAACCGTAGGAATATGGGGATGAATTAAATTTTATGTTACTCGGGGACAGTGTAGCATTCTAACGGTGAAAGAATTTTTGAAATCGGTGCTGTAGTGTCAAAGTTCCCGTATACGTTCCTGCTCCCGTGGGAATATAGGGAACCGTAGGAATACGGGGATGAATTAGTTTTAATATTACTCGGGGATAGTGAAGCATTCTAACGGTGAAATAATTTTTGAAATCGGTGCTGTAGTGTCAAAGTTCCCGTATACGTTCCTGCTCCCGTGGGAATATAGGGAACCGTAGGAATATGGGGATGAATTAGTTTTAATATTACTCGGGGATAGTTAAGCATTCTAACGGTGAAAGAATTTTTGAAATCGGTGCTGTAGTGTCAAAGTTCCCGTATACGTTCCTGCTCCCGTAGGAATATAGGGAAAAAACATATAGTCTATGTCCTTCCTCAGGTTCTGTGAAGGGGAGACATACGAAAAACATACCGACATAGCTACATTCGCATTTTCAATATCAGTAAAGACTCCCGTTCCCGTTGGAATATGGTGACCGTTCCCGTAGGAATATGGGGATGAGTTAAAGTTTTTGTTACTCGGGGATAGTGTAGCATTCTAACGGTGAAAGAATTTTTGAAATCGGTGCTGTAGTGTCAAAGTTCCCGTATACGTTCCTGCTCCCATGGGAATATAGGGAACCGTAGAAATATGGGGATGAATAAGTTTTTATCTTACTCGGGGGTAGTGTAGCATTCTAACGGTGAAGGAATTTTTGAAATCGGTGCTGTAGTGTCAAAGTTCCCGTATACGTTCCTGCTCCCGTGGGAATATAGGGAACCGTAAATATATGGGGATGAATTAGTTTTTATGCTAGTCGGGGATAGTGTAGCATTCTAACGGTGAAAGAATTTTTGAAATCGGTGCTGTTGTGTCAAAGTTCCCGTGTACGTTCCTGCTCCCGTGGGAATAAAGGGAACCGTAGAAATATGGGGATGAATAAGTTTTTATGTTACTCGGGGATAGTGTAGCATTCTAACGGTGAAAGAATTTAAGAAATCGGTGCTGTAGTGTCAAAGTTCTCGTATACGTTCCTGCTCCCGTTGGAATATAGGGAACCGTAGGAATATGGGGATGAATTAGTTTTTATGTTACTCGGGGACAATGAAGCATTCTTACAGTGGAAAATTTTTTGAAATCGGTGTTATAGTTTCTAAGTTCCCGTATACGTTCCCGTTCCCGAGGGAATTTAGGGATAAATTGTAGCCTGTGTGTCATTCTGATGTATAAGCTATATTCTTGGAAAGTTTAATTGAAATCCATTCAGCAGTTTTTGCGTGAAAGAGGAACAAACATACATCCACACATACAAACTTTTACGTTTATAATATTAATATTAATAGGATAGGATGTGCATATTATACATATCCTAACTAATATTATAAATGTGAAAGTCACTCTGTCTGTCCGGCTTTCTATGTTACCATCTCCCGCCCAAACTACTGTACCGATTTAAATAAAATTTGATACAGAGATAGTCTAAGACTTGAGGAAGGACATGGGCTATATATTTAATCCCTAAATTCCCACGGGAACGGGAACGTATACAGGAATTTAGAGACTACAACACCGATTTCAAAAACTTTTCCACCGATAGAATGCTTCACTATCCCAGAGTAACATAAACTTTAATTCATCCATATATTCCTACGGGAACGGGAGTCCTTACTAATATAATAAGTGTGAAAGTAGCTCTGTCTGTCCGTCGTTCTATGTTACCATCTCCCGCCCAAACTAATAAACCGATTTAAATGAAATTTTGTTCAAAGATTGTCCTGAACTTAAGGACGGACATAGACTTTATTTCATTGGAATATTCCCACGGGAACCGGTCCTCACTATTATTATAAATGCAAAAGTAGCTCTGTCTGTTCACCTTTCTATGTTACCATCTCCTGCTCAAACTAATGAACAGATTAAAATGAATTTTTGTACAAAGATTGTTCAGAACCTGAGGAAGGACATAGGCTATATAGTTTATCCCTATATTCCCATGGGAACGGGAACGTATACGGGAACTTAGAAACTACAACACCGATTTCAAAATTTTTTCCACCGTTGGAATGCTACACTATCCCAGAGTAACATAAACATTAATTCATCCATATATTCCTACGGGAACGGGAGTCCTTACTAATATAATAAATGCGAAAGTAGCTCTGTCTGTTCGTCTTTCTGTGTTGCCATTTTCGCTCAAGCTATACAGAACCGATTTAAATGAAATTTTATATAGAGATGATCAAGAACCTGAAGAAGGACATAGGTTACATTTCATTCGAATATTCCCACGAGAACCAGTCTTCACTAATATTATAAAAGCAAAAGTAGCTCTGTCTGTTGGCCTTTCTATGTTACTATCTCCCGCCCAAAACTAAACTGATTAAAATGAAATTTTGTACAGAGATAGTCTAGAACCTGAGAAAGGCATAGGATATATAGTTTATCCCTAAATTCCCACGGGAACGGGAACGTATACGGGAACTTAGAAGCTACAGCAGCGATTTCAAAAACTCTTCCACCGTTGGAATGCTACGCTATCCCCGAGTAACATAAACATTAATTCATCCCCATATTCCTAGGGGAAGGCGAGTCCTTACTGATATAATAAGTGCGAAAGTAGCTCTGTCTGTTCGTCTTTCTATGTTACTATCTCTCGCCCAAGATACAGAACCGATTTAAAGGAAATTTTATACAGAGATGATCTAGAACCTGAAGAAGGACATAGGTTACATTTCATTCGAGTATTCCCACGGGAACCGGTCTTCACTAATATTACAAATGCAAAAGTAGCTCTGTCTGTTCGCCTTTCTATGTTGCCATCTCCCGCCCAAACTAATGAGCAGATTTAAATGAAATTTTGCACAGAGATAGTCTACAACCTGAGGGAGGCTGAATATTTTATCCCTATATTCCCACGGGAACGAGAACGCATACGGGAACTTTGGCACTATAGCACCGATTTCAAAAACTCTTCCACCGTTCGAATGCTACACTATCCCTGAGTAACATAAATTGTAACTCATCCCCATATTCCTACGGGAACGGTCACCATATTCTCGCGGGAATGGGAGTCTTTATTTATATCATAAGTCTGAAATTAAATCTGTCTGTCTCTTTTTATTTGTTATCAAAAACCGACCAAACTATTAAACCTATTTATATGAATTTTGGTACAGAGAAATAGTCTTGAGCCTAAACATGCACAAAGGCTATATATGTTATCCCTGTATTCCCACAAAAACGCAAACGTAAACGGGAACCTACAAACTACTGAACTGATTTCAAGAATTATGTCCCCGTTAGAATGCTACACTATCTCAAAGTAACATTTAAATTTTTAACTAATATATCCCCATATTCCCATGGGAACGGAAGTACTTACGTCTGTCTGTTTTTCTTTGTTACCATTTACTGCCCAAACTTTTGAACCTATTTCTATGAATCTCGGTGCAGAGATAGTCTTGAGCCTGAAGAAGGACATTTGCTGTATTTGTTTTCCCAATATTCCTACGGGAACGGCAACGTAAACGGGAACCTTAAAGCTACTGGATCGATTTCAAAAGAACTTTCATCGTGAGGTGATTTCTGTCAAATTGTCGATTACACAGTTGACCTGAGAAGAAATGTCTATCTTGATCTTCAAATAAATATTGGCAATCGTTAATGACTGTGTGAAAAGTCGATTTCGGCGCCGACTAATGAGATAGTTAACCATATAAACTAATAAATTATGTTTGACGTATTAGAAGATGTTGTCGAATGTCTATCAATAGACAATATTACGGACACTGAGCAAGTCACATCATACCCTATAGAGTTTCCCAATTACTTAGAATTATCAGGAGTGGCTGCAAGTTGGTGTTCCAGTGCCAATAATGAGTAATCTAGAATTGCACACAGCTACAAATTACACATCTGGGATGCGGCATTATAAAAGTTTTAATAATGACTGGAACAGCGAAAGGAAAAAACTATTGACTCCCCGTATTTCTTTAATTCACACTGATTTGTCATTTTAGAGTGTATCAAACTTGCAAAACCTTTTTATTTGACAAAAGATGAGAAAAGTAAGAACGTCGTGTGGAATAATGTACTGAAATAAAATAATATAACAATAGTATACTGAAACGCATGAATTGTCTTATTTGCAAAGTAAGTAGGTAGCCTAAAAATTTTAAAGTGCCGCCGAAAGTCACTATTCCACGCGGACGAAGTCGCGGGTACAGCTAGTATTCTATATTTTCAGAATGTAGGTAATAAATTTAAGTTATTATTACAATTCCCTTTATTTTGGACACTGGTTAGTTAAAAATTGTGTCACAACGTTTCATTTGTTTGCGTGTTGTTTCGGTTTTCATAATAAAGTATAACTTTTGAGAACACTGTACTTTTTTTTAGAACATTCGATGCATGAAAGTTTTTTTGAATATCCATGCACATTTGTCTGTTTTTAGTTTTAAAAACTGTGTCAATGTGTTTTATATGTTTATTTATTGTTTTCTTTTAATAATAAATTATTATTATTTATTAAGTTTTAAAGTATTTTACTTTCGAGTGCGACACTGTACTTTTTTAGAGTGCGCCAGTGAGCACAAAAAAAAAAACAAGTTTTATATTCAATTAACAGCGATCTTTATTGAATGCTTTCTTCTAAGGAACTGAAACCAAAACTACACAGCTTTCTTGTTGCTAGGCCTTACGGACAACGCTTGGCTTTACAGACAAGATCAACTAACAGTATATATCATTACAATAAACAAAACATATAGGGAAAATAGGTAGAGAGAATAATAGGGTATGTTATGAATATAACTCGCGCTGCCGGAGAGGCCTTTTAAGATCCTAGTCGTGAATGTGAATTCGCTAGTTAGGGTAGAACGACGAACCAACCTCTTTGAGTTGTTAAAAGACCAACGTCCAGATGTGTGTATGGTTAGCGAAACTAAGCTGAACCAGCATCACAAATTGACGAATAACAATTACATTATCGTAAGGAGAGACCGACCCAACTCGACTTTCGCGGGTGGGGTTGCGATCTTCTTACGTAAAGGCATTGCTCATAAGGTAATATATAGTGGTGAAGTACGCCGATTCCGGTTGCTGGAAGCATGTATTGTATGCATCCCTCTTCAACAGGGGAGGCAGTTGTATGTGGTCGCGATCTATGCGCCGGAGGCTTCTCAACCCTCATGTTTTATAACAGAGCTCGAATAACTTTTTCGAACTCTGAAACTGAACTCAGAAGAAAACTATTTCCTTTTGGCCGGTGATTACAACGCTAAACACCAAGATTGGGGAAATCAATTAGCCAATCCAAAGGGGACCCAGCTATTCAATTGGGTAGGGCTTCACAGTATTGACTGTAAAGTCGATCTGCTGGCTACTGACAGGCCTTCATATCCTCGAAGTGGCTCATATTTGGATCTATTACTTTTAGACTCAAGACTTAAACTAACCGACGACATTCTTCGACGGACGAAAAATTGTTTGACGACGGTTGAGTACGACAGTGACCACTGTGGAGTTGCCGCCGTCATACTGCTTCCGAACGACCTTGTGGAACTGGAGGAGTACGTGCCGACGCACTCTTACAACTACGGTAAGACATTTTGGCCGCGCTTTTCCGGTGCCGTCTCAAGGGAACTTCGTTTGAACGGTATTGCGCCGCCATGCAACAGGAATCTGTCGAACGTTGAGATCGATAGATACCTGCAACGTATGGAGGATGCAATCCGTAGTACAATGGACAGGTTAATTCCTAAATATAGGCAACATGACTCTACGAACATGTACAGAAACGCGACAATAGACGCACTTTACAAACAAAAAAGTAGACTCCTGTCGAGACTCAAACTCTTGCACAGGAGGTTAACTGACCGACACGACTTGGAGATTAAAACTCTGAAGTCACAGATCAAAAATCTCCAACAACTTATCAAAGAAAACTTTAGAATTTCCATTTCATGTTTCTGGAACAATACAATTCGGGCTGTACAGTCCAACAACCCGAGTATGTTTCCGGAAATAAACACAATCTTTAGAAGAAAAGATCAAAATGACCTTCAGAGTATTAAACTCCAAGGGACGACAGAGAACAAAAACTTACTTTTGACAATAGGGATAGATCCGGAGGAGGCCATCTTGGATGATGACCACTTTATAGTGGAAGATCAGGAGAAGGTAGAATTACGACCTTGAGAATAGAGCCTTCGTTGGACACTTCTATCTTAGAGACGAGATCTCGCATTGGCGATCCGAGAATCCTGGTTTCACTAGGTTCAATGACGACCGACCTGCAAATGCAGTCATTGCCCAGCAAAATGGGGATAACACCCTGTTCGTTTCTAAGATGGACCTCTTGGACATCTTTCACAAAATAAAGAAAAAGAAGTCAGCAGGAGTCGACGGCATACCCAATGTTGTGCTGCGAAACCTCCCTGCGGAAGCGATGGACATATACACCACGTTGTTCAACAATGCCCTGAATAATGCATATTATCCAGTGCGTTGGAAGACGGCAGTGGTCCATCCTCTCCTTAAAAAAGGGAAGGATGGTTCCAATCCAGCAAATCTCCGGTCAAATAGTCTTCTTCCGAGTATCAACAAAGTATTCGAGAAAGTTCTTAATAGAGCTCTGTCCACATGGGCTGAGGACAAAAATATTATTCCCGAAAATCAGTTCGGCTTTAAGGCGGGTCATGATACCATACATGCCGCGTCTAAGCTAGTATCTGATATTCAATGGAACAAAGCTAAAAAGCAGTGTACGGGTGCATGTCTGGTTGACTTGGAGAAGGCTTTCGACACCGTTTGGTTAGACGGTCTTTTTTATAAGTTGATCAGGTATGGCATGAGTAAACCACTGCTATTTTTTCTGAATGACATGCTTCATGGTAGAACGTTTGTTGTGAAAAGTTGCAATATAACTTCTACCAGAACTTTTAAATACAGAACGGTCTACAACAGGGGGCGGTGAATTCGCCTATTTTGTTTAGCACTTTCACCGGCAATCTAATTGGTTCCCTTCACCATGCTATAGCGTACGCTGATGACCTCATTGCGTACAGAACAGGTCCAAATATCGAAGTCATCAGAACACTTTTGCAGCGTGACTTCGATAAGATCCAGCAATATTGCGATGACTGGAAGTTGAAAATCAACTTTCAGAAATCAGAAACAATTGTGTTTAGAACCCCGTTGGCTCGGGCCTCATGGGATACGAGAAAGAACTGGCGCAAGCTGGTGATCGTTGATTTACATGGCCACCCACTGCCAAACAAAGTAGTAGTCAAGTACCTCGGTCTCTGGCTAGATCAGTATCTATATTTTAACAAACATATGGATGCGTCTCTGGCCAGGGCTAGAGGAGCTTTTGCTCTGACAAGGCGACTGTTTTACAGCAGACAACTTGATAGCAGAGTGAAAGTGATTTGCTTCATGGCCCTAATAAGGCCAATGATTGTCTATGGGTGCCCTGTGTGGTTCAATGTTACAGCGTCTCAAATGGAAAAGATTCGGGTGTTTGAGAGACAGTGTCCGCGTACCTGTCTTGGATTGCACAGAACACCAGAGTCGGAGTACAAAAAATATTATCCTAATGAGGTCCTTTACAACGGGGCTCAAATAAACAGGATCGACAAATTCATGATAAAACTGACTCGTGGTCACACTGCAAGAGCGATGGCCTCGACCAATGGCCTGATATTTGGGGCTTATTACCCCAACAGAGAGTATATGGAAAGAACACGCTTCAGTGGATTTGTCCTTCCGGAGGCTTTCCTCTATTTTGATATGGAAGGGCTGATTCAGGATAGATCGGTGGTTCCGCTAATCCACCACGTCTGCCGTAAGTCCGTGGAACGACGGCTCCTTTATAACCGAAACGTCACCGCAGTAGGCGGAGACGTTGAAGAGCTCCTTCGGTTCAGTAGGGCGGTCTCAGATCGCGATCGTCGTGACGTTGTCAAAACGGCAGATAAGTTCTGGTGGTTGTCCGAGCAACAAATTGATATTGATGATGATAGTCAGTCGCCTATGGCTGGCTTACACAGGTTTAGCGTGTAAGTCTTAGGGTAGGGGGTGGGCACAGTGGCAAACAAAAAAATCACAAAAATAAAAAAAAACAGAAAAAAAAAGATAAAATCCAAAAAAAAAAAAAATTTAAAAATACAAAAAAAAAATTACAAAATAGAAAAAACCGAAAAAAAAAATTACAAAATTTCAAGACCAAAAAAAAAAAACCAAAAGCTACTGTGGCTGCTCTAGTTTTAAGTAGTTTTAATTAGTTTTAGTTAGTTTTAATTAGTTTTAAGAAAACACAATAAATGATCTTTGAAACAAAGTTTTTTTTTAAATTTTCTTAGTTTTAACTAGTTCTAGTTTTTAATTCATAAGATATCTTAAGGCCGAAAGGCATTAGTAGTAAGATATTGAATAATTTAAAGTACCCGCCTAGGGTCAGTAAGTTAATTAAGTTATTATATAAGCTAGTTTTACATATTTTTGTTAGCATGTAAGTAGATATAAGAAAAAGTAAATAAAAATGAATTTAAAATGAAATGAAATGATGACGAGCATCAGGAGCCACAGCCACAGCAACAATTTCAGCAACTACAACAAGGTCAGCAATATTATCAAGAACAGCAACATCCTCAGCAACAGCATCATCAGCAACAAGAACAGCAACAATTTCAGTAACTACAACAAGGTCAGCAAAATTATCAACAGCAGCAATATCCTCAGCAACAGCATCATCAGCAACAACATCAGCAACCGCAACAGCCTCAACAACAACAGCAGCTGGAGCAACAGCATGAAAACTATCAAGAACAGCAGCCACATCAACAGCAGCCGCAACAACCACAAATAGTTGAGATCTTGGATCAAATCATATTGCAGAAACCGAAGCAAAAGAGGAAGCAGAAGCTTCCAGTTCAAGAAGAGGTAAACTATGTACCTCAATTGTTTTTCGATAAAAATAATAAATTGTTGCAATCTCAGAAAAATTTTTTCGATAAATAAAAATGAACCGAAAAATTGAAATCATTTTTTTTATTTACTTCTCATTATTATTTTCAGAAAATAAAAGTCATGAGCGACTCTCATATAAACACTAAGCGGTTCAATTTGAAAGGCCGCAAAATTAAAAACTTTTTGAAATAAAAACTTAACACAAATTTTCTTTAGCCTTTTTAATTATTCGGTTTCAGCTATTGTCATAACAGTATATGTAGTTTTTTTTTAGTTTTCTACCATATTTTTTTGCCTCATTTCTCTTGACTAGGGTGATATTAGTGGCATGATCAGTGCTTGCTTCTAATGACAAGTTTAATTCGTCAAGTACTCGAAAATGGTTATCCTGGACACGTCGTCGCTCTTCTTCGACAGCATCAGTATTAACTGAACCTATTAGATTGTGTGATAAGACTTTGCGAGATGTATTCATTTCGATCTTCAGATGAATCAACTGCATAAAGTGTTTTCGAGCGGAAGCTCTTTGCTGACCGAGGTGGAAAGGAATTCCTCGGCACACTCTTTGATGGTCCAGGAGCTGGCAGTATTGGCAAAAGCCTGTCCTTGTAGTAAGGAATGTTTGTATGAAATTTGACATCACCTACCTCGTAGTATGCATATGAGTAGGTATGATCGATGATCACTCGCTGAGGTTGTTATTGCTGCAGAGTTGGAATGGAATTCCTCCATACACTCTCTGATGAAGAAGGAGTTGACAGTATTGGTAAAAGCCTGTCCTTGTTAGGAATGTTTGTATGAAATTTGACATCACCTGGCTCGTAGTATGCATATGAGTAGGCATGATGAAGTGGAATTATAGAAGACGTCGATGGAGTCTGTGTCACGGGCATATTTGCATCCACATCACCAGCAGCAAAATAATAATCCAAAGGTTTGTTCAAAGGTTCAAAACAATCCATCCTCATAGCCGGCGCTAATTTTTTGTGATCATTCGACTTTTAACAAGGAAAGTTGTTAGAATTCATAAATTTCTGTCAGTTACCGAAGGAAATGTCTATGTAAACTTGGAAAATGTATGTATTACTGTGAGAAGATATCGATAATTCTCATTTTCAGATGCACAGATACCCATGTCAAATAATGACTAAATTAATGGTCAAGAGAGAAGCGCTTGGGCAGTTGTATTTTGACGGCAAGCTGGATTTGAAATAATACATTTCAAAGATTCTTTTATTTTTAAACTATTTATTTTAATCTTTCGTACAACAACATTAACTTCTTTACTTTGAGCATTCTATTTTCAATCAAATAACATGCATAAGTATCAGGGCCGTCTTGGCATAAATTCTTTTACCAAGGGCAGTTAACAAAATGACATCCATGTTTCGATGTGGTAGAGGATACGTTTCTATACATCTTCAAGAAGGATAAGCATCCTGTCAGATATTCATGATGTTCCTCCAGCAGCTCATGTTGATGTGCTTTCATAAAATCCAGGATCGCATCGAAAATGAACTTGATATTTATGTTGGACATTATTGTCTGCTATCTTGTCAATGTGCTACTAAGGTTCAGATGGATTTGCTCGAAGATTTATATCAGATTCGTCTCTAGTAATTAAAAAAAAAAAGTGTTTCTCTAATTTCTCGACTTCAAGTTGAATACATTGTGTATGTAGTTCGTATGATTCGTCAAGACAATTCTTTATAGAAACGTCACTATTGCCTTTGGTTGCGTAAGGTTTTGAAGTCGTTTAAAATCTACATTTTGAACTGCTCTGATCTGCTCTGTTAACTGGTCTGATCTGTAACTGGTCTGATATGCTCTGTTAACTGGTTTGATCTGCTTTTGATCCGATTTCAAACAATCAAGGGTGTACTTATACTATTTGTTTGTGGGAGTTATATCTATAATATAAAAATAAGACGGGTTTGCCTTCCTGACGCTATAACTCCCAATACTAAATTTAAAAATTTGAATATAAAACGTAGGCAAACATCATTCTCGAATTCAGGGGCCGAATTACAGCTCACGATATCGAGTGAGTGAGTGGCATTAGAGATCGAGTGAGTGAGTAACCATTTTCGAATTACAGCATACGTGACCTCTCGTATCGTGTTGCTCTTTAAAATTGTACTAGTATCATCGAATATTCAGTAGTAAATTTCGAGTTTCTATTAATTCATAGATGTCGCTGGTCTCTTTATACTTATTTCATTATTTTTTGGTAGGTAAAATTCATGCCTTTGTAAAAAAAAGACAATATTTAGTAAGAATTTCGGAAAATTTAAACATAAAATACACTCGGATGGTGTTATTAAATGAAATATTGATAATAGATGGTTTCGATAGTCTTTCATGTATGAATTAGAGAGCACTTTATGCATCGAATGAAATTCCGATCGATAACTGATGAGAGAAAGCCGAATTGTGGTACTAGATCACTCGATATCGTGAGCGGTAATACCAAATTCCCATAATTCCGATACGACTTATTCGATAGCGTGTGCCGTAATTCGGCCCCAGTTCTTATTTCCAAATCCAAACTGTACTACAATGATGTCTAATATACCAATATATGTCTTATTTTAAGTAGAATGTCCAGTTTTTAAGTCAATGTCAACATGATATGCTTGAGGAGCATTATGAAGAGTTTCTTGAAAATATTTCTTTCTTAAGTAATTTTAAGGACGTTGACAATGATATTTCGATTTACGGATGTCATTTTACAAACTGTCTTTGGTCTTCAAATGCAAGTCAAATGGGGGCCAGATACTTGTGCGTGTATTATGATTGAGGATAATGTAAGCAGAGTTCAAAAGATTATGAGTTTATATAAAAGATTGAAATAAATACAATTTTATAAAAACAACACACACAAAAAGTTTTTGTTTAAGAACTTCACAGCTCGGCACGAAAGTTTTTCAATCGGCGAATGGTTGCTATCAAAGCCATAAATGATTTATAACAACTGACATAGTTGAAATCATCTCATACTACGGTTTAATGACGTTTATCGATGCATTTTCAAAATTTGCGTGGGCGATTCCTTTAGGAAATAAGACAGTGTTGTGACAACAATATGAATGAATTCGGAATCACAATTCTAATAAACGGTGACAACTCAAATATGGGAACACATTTCCAGAATCATATTTCAACAACTGAACAACGAGTTCAACAGCACCACAGCACGAATGCCAAGGTCATATCAAATTTATTATTTCTCACAAATTGCACTTTCTGTCTACTAGGCAATTTGATTTTTGTGTACATATTATTTTCTAAGCTAAACTAACTTGCTTGCCATATGCATTCTCATGCATTTATCAATGAGTCAGCATTAATGCCGAATTCACTTTTGTAACTTAATTCCTTTGAACTCAATCAATACAGATTTTGTGTACATTCTGCAAAAGCATACCTTTGTAAATAAGTTAGCGTAAGCATTTAATTAGTATAAAAGAAGAATATTTATTTGAATAAAACTCACTTGCTACTAGAACAGCGAGCCATAAACAATTTGACTTATTTCTAACTTCCCCCCACCAGTCGGTAAGGAGTTACTTCTAATATTTCAAATTGTCGACATAACATTTGGTCCTTCGAGGAAAGAAACAGTGGAAAAGCGTAACCAGGGCTTCAAACATTGGTTTAATTTTGAATTTATTTTTAAAATCGAAGTGTAAAGTGGAAAAGCGTAACCAGGGCTTCAAACATTGGTTTAATTTTGAATTAATTTTTAAAATCGAAGTGTAAAGTGTCAAAGCGTAACCAAGGCTCTTAACATTGGTTTATAACAAATACATCTGGTGAAAAAGCGTTATCAGGGCTCTTAACACTGATAAATTGACAACGAAAAGTGAAAACAAATCCAGTTAATTACATACAACTAAAGTTATAAAGAAAATACAACAAATTGATTGACGAGACAGAAGTATTCATTATCATCGGCAAACAGAAGAAAATCGCCGAGGAAATCGACAACCAAAGTCGAAACTTTGGCAAAGATAGTGCTTCGAGAAAAACTCAGAAGTACAAGGAAGAAAGACTACAGCGTCTTGAAGCGTTATGGTTGGAGTTCGTAAGCAACCATAATAAAGTTGCTGCTCAGTTGAAGCATGATACGCCATACATGGAAAGAGATACACTCGGCAAAGTAAAAGCAGTTTACGAAGACTATAAGAAAAAGCTGGAGGATATTGTCCCAGCTCCAATAATGCCAGTCGCATTACCCAGTACAAGTGATGCGGCCGCCAAGTTCAACGAAAATACAAGGTTAAATGAGAATATGGCCCAAAGAAAAAGGCTTCGAATTCTTCAATTGAAGATAACATCAATTGTAGAAAACATGGAAGAGTTCGAAGGCACTCTGAACGAATATTCCAAAGAAATATTTGAATACCAACAAAAAATATTGCTGGAGCAATTGAAAAACTTGACTGAGCTTCACGAAGACTTCATATCCAATGCAACGGAAGAAGACTTCAAAGTGGAGTATGTTTCAAAACTTCACTACAAAGGGATAAAGCAAGATATAAATCGACTCTTGCATGAAATGGCATCAAGAATTAGTTTCAGCAAAAGCGAGCCGAAAAATAAACACGAATCAGTGCTGCCTAGACTTAAAATTCCGACATTCAAAAGCAATTATCTAGAATGGCAACAATTTTATGACTTGTTCATAAATATAATTCATGCCCAAAACAAGCCTGTCTACCACTGAGAAAATGGAGTACCTAAAGACCCATTTGGAAGGCGAACCTCTTCATTTGATAAAACACTTAACATTCTCCAGTGAAAATTACAACAGTGCCTGGGAAATTCTAAAGGGAAGATACAATAATGAAAGAAAGATTGTATCAATGCATATTGAAAAGATGTTAAGGACTGGGCATTCGTCCTTACCACCAACAGCTACTTCAATTAAGAACAGCTTAGATGCGATCAAAGAAGGGTTAGCGGCATTGGGTAATATGGGATATGACACATCATCATGGGGCCCAATGATTGTTCACTTAACAATAAAATCCCTCGATACAGAGTCCAGAAACCTATTCGAACAAGGACTTGACGAACCAAACAAGATGCCTGCCATAAAAGCTCTTCTAGAATACCTGGAAAGGCGGTATCAGGCCTTGGAAGTTATGGCAACAGGCCTTGGAAGAAAACAACAAAAGACTCCTGACGAACCAAAAAATGCAGTTCGTAACTTCGTCATAAACGCTAAAGCAGTTCAGTGCCCAATTTGCAATGGGGAGCATAAAATATACAAGTGTTCAAAATTCCTCAAGCTATCTCCGAAAGAAAGATGTCATCAGAGCAAGCAAGCCAAGTTATGCTTAAACTGTCTAAGTCATAACAAGCAGCTCCAGTGCTTCAGTAAGAGGAATTGTCATCACTGCAACAAAAAACATCATACCTTTCTACACATGGACTGTACAGAGAAGTCAAAATCATCCGATCTTGAAGAACCTTCATCCAAACAGGTGAACCATGCCGAACAAAATCAAAATGTTTTGATTGCTACAGCAATGTTAACGGTTCACAATGATAATGGCCGAAGCATAACAGTACGAGCACTCATTGATCCTGGTTCACAAGCTTCACTCATCACTGAATCAGTTGTTCAAACACTGAAACTGAGTAAACAAAGCATTTGTGTTGAGGTCAGTGGGCTAGGAGCCACAAAGGCAGGAATTGCGAAGAACAAAGTGGAAGTAACAATAGCGCCACATTTCGAGTCAAAATTTAAGCTGAAGATGGAAGCACTTGTTTTACCAAAATTAACCAGACAGTTACCATCAAAACAAACAACTAAACCAATCGAATACCTGACTCAACTAGAACTAGCGGATCCTACTTTTAATGTTCCTGGACCCATCGACATGATAATTGGTGCTGATACTTACGGTGACATCATCCTCAGCGGTATTAAACGAGTGACTTCTAATGCTCTGGTCGCTCAAAAGTCACAACTAGGATGGCTTGTTTCTGGGCGGACATCGAACGAGTTATCTGAAAAATACAGTGTTACCGGACTGGTGGCACTAACATCGATTGATGAACAATTAGAAAAGTTTTGGGAGATAGAAGAAATAATTCAACCAAAACTTCAAAAGCTAGAAGACAAACAGTGCAAGCAAATCTATGAGGATACGCACTACCGAAAAGAAAATGGGAGGTATGTCGTAAAGATCCCATTCAACGAAGATATAATCCAGACAAAAGAACTAGGTGAATCAAAAAATAGAGCTACAGCCAGATTTCGCCAGCTCGAGTCAAAACTAAACAAAAATCCAAAACTCAAAGACGACTACACAAAAGTTATAAACGAATTTATAAGCCTTGGGCACATGGTTGTAGTCAATAGCAACTCATCTGCCAAAAACGAGATTTTCTACATGCCACACCATGCCGTTATTAAACCATCGAGTACAACAACAAAACTTCGGGTTGTATTTGATGGTTCGGCAAAATCAACGACTGGAGTAAGCCTTAACCAATTAATGCTGATAGGGCCTAAGCTCCAAGACGATATCACTACAATTTTGAAGCGTTGGAGGAAGCATAAATACGTTTTTACATCGGACATTGAAAAAATGTACCGTCAAATAGAACTGCATGAAGACCATCAAGATTACCAGAGAATATTATGGCGCAGTTCTAACAACCAACCGATTACGGAGTACAAACTTACGACTGTCACGTATGGTACAGCATCAGCACCGTACCTGGCTATAAGGACTCTTCAACAACTGGCTAAAGACGATCAATCCAAGTATCCAATCGCAGCTGAAATAATCAACCACGACTTCTATGTGGATAATGTGATGTCCGGAGGAGATACGATTTCAGAATGCAAACGAGCTCAGAAAGAACTTGATGAAATGCTAAGAGGAGCAGGCTTTCAGCTTCGAAAATGGGCTGCAAGCAACAAGAAGCTACTTCAGCATATTCCGATTGAGTTACGTAACCAACAAAAGAAAGACGTAATGAAAGACGAAACAATAAAAACGTTGGGGATACACTGGAACCCTTTAAGTGACACCTTCCAGTTCAAAGTAAACCTGGAAGCAGCAACATCCCCGGAAATACTTACCAAACGGAAAACCTTGTCCGAAATAGCCAAACTATTCGACCCTCTTGGATGGTTGGCTCCAGTAACTGTGAGCGCGAAAATCTTAATGCAGCAGCTTTGGAAAGCAGAACTCGAGTGGGACGAACCACTTCCTGTTGAACTATTAAAACAGTGGAACAAATTGAAGAAGAACCTTATTGCAGTCGAAGACATCAGGATCCCAAGGTGGATAGAGTGCAAAAAAGATCAACAGTTTGAGCTCCATGGATTTTGTGATGCTTCTGAAGCAGCATATGCAGCCGTTGTATACGCAAGAGTAATTCTTCCATCTGGCCTATATGCCTGCACCATCTTAACTGCAAAAACAAAAGTGGCACCAATAAGGAAGAAACTTCCTCTTCCGAAGTTGGAACTATGCGGTGCTCATCTGCTTTCAAAATTATTGGCGGAAACAAAGAAAACCTTTGGATTACAAGTAGAAAAAACCTTTGCCTGGACAGATTCTACTATAACACTAGACTGGATCCAAAAATGTCCATCTACCTGGAAGACGTTTGTTGCGAATCGAGTCTCAGAAATACAAGAGGCAACAAACGTAAACTGCTGGAGACATGTTCGTTCAACCGACAATCCAGCTGATTATGGTTCAAGAGGTTGCTTTCCAGAACAGATGGCAAACAATCATTTATGGTGGAATGGACCTAGTTGGCTGAAATTTGACTCTGAAAAATGGCCTTTAAACGAACAAAATACGAATGCAGTGACCGATATTCCAGAAACCAGGAAGATTTTAACCATTGAAGTAGAAGAAATTGACGACTTAACTAAAAGATTCTCTACGTACTCAAAACTAATAAGGGTCGCTGCTTATTGCAGACGATTCATTGCTAACTGCAAGAACAAACTAATGAACCATCCCATGCAGACGGGTAACCTAACAGTAAAGGAATTGAACGATGGCAGTAAGGGAATCATACGATATGTACAACAACAGGTCTATTCCGAAGAACTAGAATCCTTACGAGATGGAAAAACTATAAACAAAAAAAGTAAGGTACTATCCTTAAACCCATTTATTAACAACGAGAACATTCTTGTTGTGGGCGGATGACTACAAAACGCGAAACTTTCTAGTACAGAGAAACATCCGATTATCCTACCTCATCAAGAGTGGTTCACTAAACTATTAGTAGAAGACGCCCATGAACGCACACTGCATGGTGGTATCCGACTTACAATAGCAAAACTGAGACAACGCTATTGGATCATTCAAGCAAAAAGATGTGTTCGACAAATTATAAATAAGTGTATCAGATGCTTTCGGTTTGCTGCACAACCAAATACACAACAAATGGGACTACTTCCAGCAGCTAGAGTAACACCATCAAGACCCTTTACTCATACAGGCGTTGATTATGCTGGACCAGTTCAAATATTAATCTCAAAAGGAAGAGGAAACCGATCGACAAAGGGGTACATCGCTATATTCGTCTGCTTTGCTACTAAGGCTGTTCATATCGAACTTGTGAGTGACCTTAGCTCAGCGGCATTCATAGCAGCGTTAAAACGATTCACATCAAGAAGAGGAATATGCTCGCACTTCTACAGTGACAACGGAACTATATTTGTTGGGGCTAACAAGGAAATCCAGCAACAAATGCGAGAAACAATTAAACGCTGTGAAGAAGATGTCTTCTTAAAGCTTGCTAAAGACGAAATGCAGTGGCACTTTATACCCCCCGCATCACCTCATTTTGGTGGATTGTGGGAATCAGGCGTTAAGTCAACAAAATTCCACTTAAAGAGAATAATCGGCGAAACTGTGTTCACATTTGAGGAGCTCTCCACGCTATTAACACAGGTAGAGGCATGTCTTAACTCTAGACCACTAACAGCAATCGAGAATGATGTTGAGGATACTACAATTCTAACTCCCGGACACTTTTTGATCGGAAGTTCCCTGAATGCAGTACTCGAACCAATAATTGATGAAAAGCGAACATTCCGATCTCGATGGCAGTTAATCCAAAAAATAACTCAGGACTTTTGGAAAGTCTGGTCATCTGAATATCTGTCTCAATTACAACAGCTTCCAAAGTGGAAGCAAAAACAAGAAAATATGAAAATTGGGGACATTGTTCTTATCAAAGAAGACCGACTACCACCAACAACCTGGATGATGGGAAAAATTTCAGACGTTCATCCAGGAAAAGACAACGGGGTTAGAGCTGCAACAGTGTTCAGCAACAAGAAACATTTCAAGCGACCCATAACAAAGTTATGTAAATTACCAATTGAAAATGATGAAGAAGAAAAAGAAGTGAGACAAGTCAATACATCCACAAACCGCTCACATAAAATTCTTTCTTTGTGCACTCTGTTTGCCTTTCTCAACATAGTTGGCTCCACTCCAGTCCCCCACGATGTCGAGATAATTCCATTTCAAACACACCCTGGAATATACTTCGAAGATGTGGGACAGGCAAATTTGATTTCGAGTTCATGGAAGACAATTGTGTTCCTCAATTTAACAACCTATTGGCAAGAGTTTGAAAACTACAAAAAACTTGTGTCGCAAATGGAAAAAATTTGCTCATCTAGTGACTTAAAAGATTTCAAATCGGTTATGTGTGAGGGAATGCTACACCAGTTTCAACATCAAATTCAACAAATACAGCTTAACAATGAGATCTTATTACATGCAAACGAAGATTCAACACGACGTCAAAAACGATCACCGTTTGACTTCATTGGAACAATTACTAACGAATTATTTGGAATTCTCGACCAAAGATTTGCTAAAGGTTATGAGCAAACAATTGAAGCTGTCAAGGAAAATGAAAGCCACCTATTAAATCTAATGAAGAACCAGACAACCATAGTTGATTCTACTGTCAACATCTTTAAGAAAGAACAAATGGAAAATAAGAAGCAAATACAGCTCCTAAGTTCGATTGTTTCGAAACTTGAAGATGAAACCGGAAAATATGAGGACATGAAGATATTTTCGTCGAATGCTCTAAATGCGATACTTATTATGATAAATTATAAAGCAACTCAGAGCATATTGTTGGATATTTTGCTGTCCACTCACACTGGGTGTTGTGACAACAAATGCAAACGACCGAATTCTACACTACAAACTAAGTAAACAACAGCAGGTGAATGACCAACAAGTTAATGAACGACACCACCAGTTGGCATGTGCATTGTATTTTATTGCCTGCATTGCATTTCTTTCATTTGTGTATATATTGTTTGTTTCTTTTCGTTACAATATAATCCACGATACTATTACAATTCTTTTCCCGCAAAACTAAATTATTGATGAATTGCATTTATGTAAATTAGTATAAATACTCATAATAAGTTAAGAATAAAGTCACTTATCATTCACAAGTCAAAAGGTTGTTTTCTATTGTTACCCCGCACCAGTCGTAAGGAGCAATTAGTAAGAACCATCTCAACAAGGTTTGCTTGTTATTGTTACTTGCTAGTAAACCAGCGAGCAAAACGACATTTAAGTTTTTTTCATTGACTTCCTCCCACCAGCGGCAAGGAGTTAATTAACAACTTATTTTGTCAATTATTCATGGTCCTTCGAGCCGGATGAACAAGAAAGCGTAACCAGGGTTTAGACATTGGTTAGTAAAAGCGTAGCCAGGGCTTCAAACATTGGCTAGTGAAAAGTGAGCGAATAAGCGTAACCAGGGCTTAGACATTGGTTAGTAAAAGCGTAGCCAGGGCTTCAAACATTGGCTAGTGAAAAGTGAGCGAATAAGCGTAACCAGGGCTTAGACATTGGTTAGTAAAAAGCGTAGCCAGGGCTTCAAACATTGGCTAGTGAAAAGTGAAGTTACAAAAAAAAAAACGCTGCAAACTTGTGTTTGAGTTTCACCAAAGTACGAAAAAACTACTGTCTCTATCTATAAGATTATATATAATATAGAACAAGACAATTCAAACAAAAAACTAAGATGTTGAACGAAACAGATGTGTTTATTATAATCTCGAAGCAAAAGGCCTTGACAGAAGAAATCGAAAAGCAATATCGAAACTTCGGTAAGGATAGTGCCTCGAGAAAAACACAAAAATACAAAGAAGATAGGCTAGAACGCCTCGAAAAATGTTGGTCTGAATTTCATTCAAACCATACTGAAGTAGCTCCCTTTGTAAAATTTGATACACCCTACGTACAAAGGGATACGTACAACAGAGTAAAAGCGTTGTACGAAAGTTTTAAAAAGGAATTAGAAAATATAGATCCAAGTGTCGCACAAGCTTTGAAGGAAGTGGAAAGGCCTGAAGTCCATCACGATGTTCCCACTGCAGAAAATTCAAAGAAAGTTGAAAATACATCTAATGCCTCTGCCTACAAAGCCACCACCGCAAAGCCGGACGAGAATTCAACTGCCGTACAAAGTCAACGGTTGACAAAGTTGAAACTGAGGATAACGGCCATTATCGAGAATATAGAAGAATTTGAACAAACATTCGATGACTACTCTAAGGACATTTACGACTTTCAACAAAAAATACTGCTGGAGCAGTTGCGAACATTCACTGAATTACATGAAGACTTCATCTGCAATTCATCTGAAGAAGACCTTGAGAAACCTTATGTAACGAATAAGGAATATAAAAATGTCAAACAAGAGGTCAACAGATTTCTCAATACAATGGCATTAAAACTTTCCAGTAGTAACAAGCCGAAGGAACATAAGACTGAATCAATGCTTCCAAGGCTTAAAATACCGACATTTAAGGGTAATTATTTGGAGTGGCAGCAGTTTTATGACTTGTTCCTCAATATAATACACGCCAAGGCCAATTTAACAACGACTGAAAAAATGGAGTATTTAAAAACTCATTTGGAAGGAGAGCCACTGCAACTCATAAAGCATCTAACGTTTTCAAGTGAAAACTATAATAGCGCTTGGGAGATCTTAAAAAGTAGATACAACAATGAGCGAAAAATAGTGTCTATGCATATAGAGAAGATGCTCAAATCTGGACATAACAGCGCTCCAACATCGTCTTCCATCAAAAACAGATTGGATGCTATTAAAGAGGGACTAGCGGCACTAAAAAATTTGGGATATGACACTTCTTCATGGGGTCCTATGATTGTTCATATGACTACAAAGTCACTTGATACAGAATCAAGAAATTTGTTTGAACAAGGTTTAGAGGAGCCAAATAAAATGCCGAAAATGAAGACTCTCCTCGACTTTCTGGAAAGACGTTACCAAGCTCTTGAAGTAATGTCAACAAACAAAAAACAAAAGAACTCATTTGAGGAACCAAAATCTGGAGTCCGTAACTTCGTCATAGATGCAAAGGTTATTCAATGTCCAATATGCAAAGGAGATCATAAAATATACGCATGTCAAAAGTTTATAAAATTATCGCCAAAAGAAAGATGGACACAGTGCAAGCAGGCAAAGCTTTGCCTGAACTGTTTGAGGCATAACAAACAGATCCAATGCTTTAGCAAGAAAAATTGCCAACATTGCAACAAGAAACATCATTCACTTCTTCACATGGAATGGACTGATAGGCCAAAACAAACAGAATTGATAGAAGCTGCAAGATCATCCGCACAAATAAATCATAGCGAACAGAACCAGAATGTTTTAATCGCAACAGCAATCCTAAAAGTTAATAATGACAAAGGACAGAACGTTACAGTCAGAGCACTTATCGATCCTGGATCCCAAGCCTCGTTAATCACCGAGTCGGTTGTACAGACACTGAAACTTAAAAAACAGGACGTTTGTGTTGAAGTCAGCGGTCTAGGAGCAACAAAAGCAGGAATTGCCACCAATAAGGTAGATGTGACCATAATGCCACATTTTGCTTCGAGTTTTAAGCTAAAAATAGAAGCTCTGGTGTTGTCAAAATTGACAAGGCAGTTACCTTCGAAGCAAACAAACACTAAACAAGTTGAAAAGTTCGACCTTCTAGAGCTTGCTGATCCAACATTCAATATTCCTGGGCCAATTGATATGATAATTGGAGCTGATACCTATGGCGACATCATGTTAAGTGGTATTAAACGAGTCGCTGCTAGATCACTAATCGCTCAAAGATCACAGTTAGGTTGGCTGATCTCTGGACGAACATCAAACGACATTCCCGACACATACAGTGTTACTGGACTAGTAGCACTTACATCAATTGATCAACAACTAGAAAAATTTTGGGAGATGGAAGAGGTTAATCAACCAAAATTCCAAAAGCCGGAAGATAAACGGTGCGAACAAATCTATAAGGATACACACTACCGAAAGGACAATGGGAGATATGTTGTGAAGATCCCATTCGACGAAGATTTAATCCAAACAAATCCACTTGGTGAATCAAGAAGTAGAGCTACAGCTAGATTTCGCCAGCTGGAGTTGCAGCTTAACAAGAATCCTACCCTAAAAAACGAGTATACACAAGTTATAAACGAGTTTCTCAACCTGGGGCACATGGTAGAAGTCAGTAACAACTCATCCAACAAAAACAATATTTTCTATATGCCCCATCATGCCGTTATTAAACCTACGAGTACAACAACCAAACTTCGTGTTGTTTTTGACGGGTCAGCAAAATCAACGACTGGAGTAAGCTTAAATCAATTAATGCTGACAGGCCCTACGCTCCAAGACGACAAAACTACAATTTTGACGCGCTGGAGAAAATATAAATATGTTTTTTCTTCGGACATTGAAAAAATGTACCGCCAAACTGAACTACACGAAGAACACCAAGATTATCAGAGGATATTATGGCGCAGTTCTAACAACCAACCTATTAAAGAGTATAAATTAACGACTGTCACGTATGGTACAGCTTCAGCACCTTATCTGGCTATTAAGACTCTTCAACAACTAGCTAAGGACGAACAATGCAACTATCCGACCGCTGCAGAAATAACTAACAATGACTTCTATGTTGATGATCTTATGTCTGGAGGAGATACCATCGCGGAGTGCATGGCAGCTCAGAAAGAACTTGACGAGATGCTTAAGGGAGCAGCCTTTCAGCTTCGAAAATGGGCTGCAAACAACAGAAAACTACTACAACATATACCGATTGAGTTACGCAATCAACAAAACAAAGACGTGATGAAAGACGAAACTATAAAAACTTTGGGTATACACTGGAATCCGTTAACTGACACATTTCAATTCAAGGTGAACGTCGATACAAAAATAACTACGGAAATACTTACCAAACGCAAAACATTGTCCGAAATAGCCAAGTTATTCGACCCTCTTGGATGGTTGGCTCCAGTAACTGTCAGTGCCAAAATTTTAATGCAACGTATTTGGCAAGCAGAGCTACAATGGGACGAACCACTTCCAACCGAACTGCAAAAACAGTGGAACAAACTAAAGATAAACCTGGTTGCAGTGGAAGACATTCGAATTTCAAGGTGGATAAACTCCACAAAGGCTCAAGAATTTGAGCTTCACGGATTTTGTGATGCTTCAGAGGAAGCATATGCAGCAGTAGTTTATGCCAGGATAGCTCTACCAACGGGTTTCTTTGCTACAACAATTGTAGCTGCTAAAACAAAGGTGGCCCCAATCCGGAAAAAAATATCTCTTCCGAAATTGGAACTATGTGGTGCTCACCTATTATCAAAGCTGCTGGCAGAAACAATGAAGACATTTGGGTGCCAAGTTAAAAACATATTTGCTTGGACAGACTCGAGAATAACGCTGGCCTGGCTACAAAAATGTCCATCTACCTGGAAAACATTTGTTGCGAACCGAGTCTCAGAAATACAAGAGGCAATAAACGTTAGCTGCTGGAGACATGTTCGATCAACTGATAATCCAGCTGATGATGGTTCAAGAGGCTGCCTTCCAGAACAGATGGCAACCAATGATTTATGGTGGAATGGACCTCATTGGCTAAAATTCGATTCTGAACAATGGCCGTTAAACAACCAACAGCCAATCGCAATGATCGATATTCCCGAATCAAAAAGGGTGCTAACAATTAGAGTTGAAGAAATTGACGACCTGACTAAGAGATTTTCTTCATACACAAAACTAATAAGAGTCGCTGCTTATTGCAGACGATTCATATCAAACTGCAAAAACAAACTAACGAAGAAACCATTGGAAACCGGTAACCTAAAAACAAGGGAATTGAGCGATGGAAGTAAAGGAATCATACGATATCTACAAGAGAAGGTGTATTCCAAGGAACTAGAATCTTTACGATATGGGAAGGCGATCAACAAAAAGAGTAAGGTACTATCCTTGAACCCGGTTCTGAACAACGAGAACATCCTTGTTGTGGGCGGGCGGCTACAAAACGCGGATCTTTCTAGCTCAGAGAAACATCCTATCATTTTACCACATCAAGAGTGGTTCACAAAACTATTAGTAGAAGATACCCATAAACGCACACTGCATGGTGGTATTCGACTTACAATGGCTAAACTGAGACAACGCTACTGGATTATACAAGCAAAAAGATGTGTTCGACAAGTGATAAATAAATGTATAAGATGCTTTAGATTTACTGCTCAACCAAATACTCAACAAATGGGGCTACTTCCAGCAGCAAGAGTGACACCATCAAGACCCTTTACACATACGGGTGTTGACTATGCTGGACCAATTCAAATACTGATCTCAGAAGGACGAGGAAACCGGTCAACAAAGGGCTATATCGCTATATTTGTCTGCTTTGCTACAAAAGCAGTTCACATCGAGCTTGTGAGTGACCTCACTTCAGCAGCATTCATAGCAGCATTGAAGCGATTCACATCAAGAAGAGGGATATGTTCACATTTCTACAGTGATAATGGAACTACATTCATTGGAGCTAACAAAGAAATCCAACAACAAGTGAGAGCAGCCATTAAGTACGGTGTAGTAGACGCATCATCAATGCTTACGAAACATGAAATGCAATGGCATTTCATACCACCAGCAGCACCGCACTTTGGCGGTTTGTGGGAGTCAAGCGTTAAATCCACAAAATTTCACCTAAAACGAATAATTGGAGACACCATGCTAACATTTGAGGAACTTTCGACATTATTGACTCAAATAGAAGCATGCCTAAACTCCCGACCACTTACGGCAATCGAAAACGATATTGACAACAATACGATACTTACTCCGGGACATTTTCTAATCGGAAGTTCTCTGAATGCTGTACCCGAACAACTCATTGATGAAAAGAAAACGTTCCGTTCACGCTGGCAATTAATACAAAAAATGACTCAAGACTTTTGGAAAGTCTGGTCATCAGAATATTTGTCACAGCTTCAACAATTGCCTAAATGGAAACAAAAAGAAGACAACATTAAAACTGGCGATATAGTTCTTGTCAAGGAAGACCGGCTACCACCAACCACTTGGATGATGGGAAGGATATCAGAAGTTCATCCTGGGAGTGACAACGGTGTTCGGGCTGCAACTGTATACAGTAACAATAAACATTTAAAGCGACCAATAGCCAAATTATGTAAACTCCCGATAGAAACGAAAACACCAGTAAACCAAGTTCAGGTTGATACGTCAACAAATCGAGTACAACCATTTTCGTGGCTATGCATTTTGTTTGGGTTACTGAACCTAGCTGACTCCTCTCCAATTCGCCAGATACACGATGTTGAAATATTTCCATTCGAAAGTCATCCTGGAATATATTTCGAAGATATAGGACAAGCCAACTTAATTTCAAGCTCATGGAAGACAATTGTTTTCTTTAATTTGACGAACTATTGGCAGGAATACGAAGCATACAAGGAAATTGTTTCAAAAATGGAGAGAGTATGTTCGTCATCGGGAATGGAGGAACTAAGGTCCATTATGTGCGAAGGAATACTGAATCAATTTGGGTATCAACTTCAACAAATAGAGCTCAACAATGAAATTCTCTTACACGCAAACGACGATTCATTAAAAAGGCAAAGACGATCACCATTTGACTTTATTGGAACAGTCACTAATGAATTGTTCGGAATACTTGATCAAAGATTTGCTGAGAAATATGAGCAAACAATAGAAGCTGTTCAAGAAAATGAAAAACACTTGCTACAACTCATGAAAAATCAAACAACCATTGTTGACTCCACTATCAATATCTTCAAGAAAGAACAATCGAAAAATTTGAATCAAATTATGTTACTAAGTTCTATTGTCACAAAATTGGAAAACGAAACAAATAAATTCGAGTACATGGAGCGATTTTCTGCAACTGCTATTAACGGTATACTTATTATGATCAATTATAAAGCAACCCAGAGCATATTGCTTGATATTCTGCTATCAACGCATGCTGGAAGAATACACCCTCTTATCCTTTCAGTCCGACAATTCAAGGATGAGTATATGATGATGTATAAAATTGTAAGCCCAAGAGCTAGAGTGACGAACAACAATATCATAATTGAGATCAGTCTCCCGTTGTTGTATAATGAAGAATTCAAACTATACAAAGTATTGTCATTTCCAACAAACCACAATGGACGCTTTACACGAATTGTTCCATCATCGGAATATTTAATGGTAAACCTACAAGGCAACCATGTTTATCCGATCAACAAAGATGAATTCTTACTTTGTAAAATAAGGCCTTCCGACATCTTCTGGTGCCCACTTCAGCATCCTCTGTATACAACCGGAGCGTCAACTAGTGTTTGTGAAACAAACATTATACAACACAAGAAAATTATGGACGCATGCACGATTGAGGACATATCACCAAGGCTGTACTGGATTGAGATGCATCAACCAAACGCATGGATATACAGCACTCCAAATTCAACCACAGTTAATATTAACTGTGATTACAATACTGAGCCCGTTACACTGCGAGGAAGTGGGCTGCTTAAGCTACCAGCAAAATGCATAATTCATGACCAAACCACGACAATTGTTGGAAAGCAAACAATGTCAAGCCGACTAAAATCATCATTTTTACCATCATTCAATCTTTCTGAGACGTTAACTTCGTTTAACTTCAAAAGAGAGAAACAGTCGATGCTTCCAACAAACACTTCGATAGATTTTGCTACATTGGAAAATGCAATAAACCTTCAAAAAAATCAGGAATATATATTGAATGAATTCAGTACCCATCGAGTTCACCAATATTCACTGTTTGGAGTCACTGGCTGTCTTACTATAATAGTTATCGTAGCTGTTATCATCTTCATCATCTTTCGAAAAAGAGATCAGCCACTTAAACCACCAACCATCACCACTATTCCAATGCGAAGTCTCAACAAGACGAAGTCTCAACAACGACGTAACACACAAACATCCTTTGAAGACATCGACTTCTGTGTATCTTCATTTTGAGAGGCCCAGCATGTTGTGACAAAAATGCAAACGACCGAATTCTACACTACAAACTAAGTAAACAACAGCAGGTGAATGACCAACAAGTTAATGAACGACACCACCAGTTGGCATGTGCATTGTATTTTATTGCCTGCATTGCATTTCTTTCATTTATGTATATATTGTTTGTTTCTTTTCGTTGCAATATAATCCACGATCCTATTACAATTCTTTTCCCGCAAAACTAAATTATTGATGAATTGCATTTATGTAAATTAGTATAAATACTCATAATAAGTTAAGAATAAAGTCACTTATCATTCACAAGTCAAAAGGTTGTTTTCTATTGTTACCCCGCACCAGTCGTAAGGAGCGATTAGTAAGAACCATCTCAACAAGGTTTGCTTGTTATTGTTACTTGCTAGTAAACCAGCGAGCAAAACGACATTTAAGTTTTTTTCATTGACTTCCTCCCACCAGCGGCAAGGAGTTAATTAACAACTTATTTTGTCAATTATTCACTGGGAGAATTCATCCACTTATACTTTCGGTACAACAATTTAAGGATGAACTTACGAAAATTCATGAAAATATTCCAAAATCTTTAACGATTCCTGGAGAGCGACATCATGAATCGATCCTTCAACTATACAAAATTCTAAGTGTAAGGGCTAGAGTGACCAATAGCAACATTATAATTGAGATCAGCCTTCCACTGCTGTACAATGAAGAGTTCAAGTTGTACAGAGTATTGCCAGTTCCAACCGAACACAACGGGAACCTCACAAGCATCATTCCATCATCGGAATATTTAATGGTTAATCTACAAGCTAACCATTTCTATCCACTCAACAAAGACGAATTTTCAAAATGCAAAATGAGGCCCTCGGACATCGTATGGTGCACACTTCAACATCCATTATACACAACTGGTGCTGCAGTTAGTGTCTGTGAAATGAACATAATTCAAAACAAACCAATTATGGGTTCATGTTATACAAAGGACATACCAGCAAGGTTATACTGGATTGAAATGCATCAACCGAATTCATGGATTTAACTTTGCAAGGCAGTGGTATGTTAAAGTTGCCAGCAAGATGCATTGTACATGATCAGACCATGACTGTTGTGGGAAAACAAACAATGACAAGCAAATTGAGGTCGTCGTTTTTACCATCATTCAACCTTTCTGAGCAGTTAACATCGTTTAACTTCAAAAGAGAGAAACAATCTGTCTTACCAACGAACGCTTCATTGGACATTTCTACATTAGAAGACTCAATAAAGCTGCAAAAAAGCCAAAAATACATACTGAACAAGATAAGCACTCATCGAATTCACCAATACTCACTGCTTGGAGTCAATGCTTTCGTAATCATTGGAATCATCTTGATCGTAATTGTTGTAATCAGACGAAAAGGAGCGCAACAGCCTACGCCACCAGCTACAGCTATACCAATGAGATCGCTCAACAAGCCAATGAGATCTTTTAATAAGCGACGAACCAGCCAAGCTTCCTTTGAAGACATGGACTTTTGCGTATCATCAATCTAAGGGGCCCAGCATGTTGTGACAACAATATGAATGAATTCGGAATCACAATTCTAATAAACGGTGACAACTCAAATATGGGAACACATTTCCAGAATCATATTTCAACAACTGAACAACGAGTTCAACAGCACCACAGCACGAATGCCAAGGTCATATCAAATTTATTATTTCTCACAAATTGCACTTTCTGTCTACTAGGCAATTTGATTTTTGTGTACATATTATTTTCTAAGCTAAACTAACTTGCTTACCATATGCATTCTCATGCATTTATCAATGAGTCAGCATTAATGCCGAATTCACTTTTGTAACCTAATTCCTTTGAACTCAATCAATTCAAATTTTGTGTACATTCTGCAAAAGCATACCTTTGTAAATAAGTTAGCGTAAGCATTTAATTAGTATAAAAGAAGAATATTTATTTGAATAAAACTCACTTGCTACTAGAACAGCGAGCCATAAGCAATTTGACTTATTTCTAACTTCCCCCCACCAGTCGGTAAGGAGTTACTTCTAATATTTCAAATTGTCGACATAACAGACAGCGTCATCTGTTACAGAGGCAATGAAAACGATTTTTGTAAAAATCCTCAAAAAAAGAGTTTTTCAGTAAGACGTTTTATATTTTGACGAAATTCCATAAAATAAATCATTATTCAACATTCAGTTCATTTAAGGCATCAATTGTAGTTTTCTGTAACCGTAACGTTGACTCTGAGAAAAGATTTACAATAGCTCTAAAAGGCTTTACATATAGCACCAGGAGTAGTAAGCGAGATTTCGGCGTGTGAGCGCAAAGCTGATCTATCGAATGCTCAACAGCTTAACACTGCTTTTAGCTTGTTTTGGTTTTCTAACTAATTTTTTTTTTATCAAGAATTTATCATTTTTATTTTTTATAAGTTGATTTATTTCTGGCATGGTACAGAGCTATGATAATCCAAGAAGTATCGTTTTTCCGCTTTTGCTTTATACGTTTTTGTTTCTGCTATGGTAACTACTTCATATTCTCGAGTTCTCCGGATGTTGTCTGATTTGAGTACTATACTGTTGTTTTCATCTGCATTCAAAACTGCATGCTTATTGGAATCAAAGTTAACTTTTTGTGATGATTCGTAATTGAAGAAAATTCTTTTTACTTTGTAGACAACATGTTCAGTATTGTCTTTAGTGCTTTGAATATTTTAATCGATTACTCTTTAAATTATAATCATCGTTTTCAGTTTTGTCAAATCCTTCACCAGCTGGACCAGGCAACCCTCTTTCTCCTTTCAATCCTATAGGACGATGTTCACCTTTCACTCCTCTGGGTCCAGGTCTCCCTTTCACTGTTCTATTTGAAAAACGTCCGATACTTTTTTTACTGAACTATATTGGCCTCCTTTAATTCTTCAATAATTGAAGCAATCTCGTTAGAATGATTATTGTTACCGGATTGTTGTGATGCAATAAGAAGTCTTAAACGATCTACGAGTTCTTTTGGATTGCCTCAGAAGAAATCTTTCTTATTATTTGATAATTGCATCAATCCAGAACCGATTGAAGGTGAAGTGACACTAGCATTATTATCATCATTTAATAGTTTACTTATGATTGCCCTGTATTTATATCCTCTATGACCTAGTATCTGGTTTCTGGAATCGTACGACCTTCTGTAAGCATTGGTATTATACATTATATCTTTATACGCTTTTAAATCTGCTTTACTATATAAGGAAGTGTTAAGTTTTTTCTTGAATATAAGTTCAAACAAACCCTTCGTGCCGTTATATGTCTTATTATTAATTTTTAGTGCTTTTCCTCGAATTTTTAACTCTTTATCCCCGATTTGTAGTTTACCATTGTTCAAATGAACTCCATACACTTCGTCAAGGGATTTTGAATTATTTATTAATAAATCTATATATGACTGAGGAGTTTCTTCAAATTTTTGTTTTAATTGCAAACCAAAGTTGCGAGCAAGACTTCTTCTTCGCACACGATCACTTCTACTAGTTCTGTTTCTAACTGACGATGGCTTGGACGTTTTAGGGGTTGATTCACTCATGAGTGAAGTACTAGTGTTCTTAATATTGGGTGTTCTAAATTCATCATTAGCATCCTCATCATCATAGTCATCTTCATCATCATCATCATCATCATCATCACCATTTTCATTTTCATAATTCAGTTTTATTTTCTTGTGCGGAGACTCAAAATGATGCTGTTGTTGCGGTTTTTTCGAATGTTTTCTATTTGTGTGTTCTATTATATCTTTAAGAGGTTTCGTAATAGGTTTGAAAGTTTCTTCAAGTTGAAGTTCGAGCGCTTCTTTCCCCTCTCTCAGAGCTTTATATCTTTTTCGTAGAGCATCAGTAGTCTTAATAAGCTCTTTTGTTAAATCTTCATTTATTTGCATCATAGTGTAGATGTTGAATTATAGAATATAAATAATTATAAAATGTGATGATCTGCTTTTAACTGTATCAGTTTGAGCACTGTATACCTTCGAACTGATGCAGTACGACTGTTGATCGTGACTGTAGTTAATCTCTTTTATAGTTTTAGAAAACAGACAAACGTTTCTATAACGACCATTATTACGAGGGATAAGCTCTTTTGTTAAATCTTCATTTATTTCCATCATAGTGTAGATGTTGAATTATAGAATGTAATTAATTATAAACTGAGATGATCTGCTTTTAACTGTATCAGTTTGAGCACTGTATACCTTCGAACTGATGCAGTACGACTGTTGATCGTGACTGTAGTTAAACTCTTTTATAGTTTAGGAAACAGACAAAACGTTTCTATAACAACCATTATTACGAGGGCTATCCTTGTCAATAACTAAAAAACCCATATGAAGCATTCCAGCATTCAGAACACACCCTTTGAAATGTTTGAAACGTCATATCCGAATTTTGAAAATATATATAAATATTATATGGTTAGCATGTCCGCCTGTTAATCCAAAGGTTCGAGTTCGAACCCCAGCAGAGGCAAAAATGTTTTTTCGCGAGGAATTGGCAAGTCCTCCGTTAGTATTCATTGCCTTTAAAAGCGCTTTCTCGATTAGCCGTTCGGAACCGGCAGAAAATTGTAGGTCCCTTCCATTCCCTCAAAAGGCATGGTTGTGAGAAATGCACTAGGCCTAGGGGCTCCTCGCTCTGTTGCGCCATCCTATTTATTTTTTTTTAGGTGACAAGATTTGAAAGTTAAACTTTTGATATTTTAAATATTTCTGTGGTCCAATTAGGTGTACCTATATCCTTTTTCAAATGCATGTTTATATTTACTTATACTCACAGGCTCTTCAACTTTAAACTTGGGAATAACATGGAGTCTGACACGGTTATATACTGTTGAGAGTAAATGTTTTTTCATTTGTATGATTGACGATGGTTTCATTTTTATTGTACGATGTGTAGAATTATTATACGTTTTAGTTAACGACGTTACCATGTCAATTCATCTGTATGTACCATTCACACTGAATTCCTTCCACATTAGTGATTTTAAGGTACGATTAAATCGTTCAACGATCGATGCTTTAAGAACGCTAAGTGTTCATACACAATCTATGCCCAACCAAATATCGGACGTGACTAAATTCTCTAGCGTACAGCCAAAACCAAAAACAGTTTTTAATTTATGTAGGTAAAATTTTTTGTATGTCATCCACATCATAAATTGATTCTTCTTACTATGCAATTGCAGCTTGTTTTATGTAAGCAATGTTCATTCGGTAGGACTGCAAATGTTCAATGTATTCATAGAGGAATAAAAGAACAAGAGTGCAAAACTCACACATAAAATTGAATCCGTCCTCAAGCTGGCTTTACAAACACCACTTTATTTCGAGGACTTTGTTCAACCCCCGACAACCTTAAAATAATTTCTTTCAAGAAATCACCATCCTTACTCTATAGCATATAATAAAACATACCAAAGACCTATCATGCTAATCTGTAAAATTTCATACCCAATCTATGCCCAAACAAATATCGAACGTGATAAAATTCTCTATCGTCAAGTATTAACAAATTACCAAAATCTCTCATCCTCGTTCTAAAATCTATCAACGGATCGTATGTATTGTTTACGCAGAGCTATCGACAGCGCATGACGTGTTTATCTTGTTTATAGTTCTAAGACTACAACCATTCCCAAACGCAATAGATCGCCGGTAACCGGGGACAATCGTTTGTCCTCGGATAAGAAACTTCGTTCCACAATGTTTCCCAAAAACAATTTCTATAATAAATTTGCCCCCTTACAATGTCACCCAGATAGTGATAACTCAGATATGGATGAAGTTGAATCTCCTATCATTAAAAAAGTGTATGTACCACCCATTAAATTACTGCAAAAGTCAGCAGATTATGTGCATTCCTTAATGAAATCACTAAAAGTGTGTAACTATTCCATTAAAAAGTTATCAATCGGAATTAAAATCATTAGTGACAGTTTGGATTCCTACAACTTAGTCCTGAATAAACTTAAAGACGAAAATTGCCAGTTCTTTACACACGATTTAAAAAGTGCAAAATCTTTCAAAGTTGTGTTGTATGGTCTGGAAGACTTAGAAGTTGACAACCTCAAAGCCGAACTCATATCACGTGGATTGCAATGCACCGATGTGAAAAAAATAACAAAAAAATATGAACAATACAGTGATACGTTTTATATAGTATTTCTTGTAAACGGATCAATTAAGCTGGGTGATTTGAGAAAAAACTATCGCTCTATTTTACACACCCAAGTGAACTGGAACTTTCAAAGAAAACTTAAAGGCAAGCCAACACAGTGCTATAATTGCCAAATGTTTGGCCATGGTCAAAAGAACTGTCACATTAGAACATTTTGTGCAAATTGTGTAGGTCATCACAACACTTCTGAAAACACAGCAAATCACAAATGTGCCAACTGCAGCGGCGATCACAAGTCAACTGAACCAACATGCGTCAACAGAGTTCGTTACTTGCAGATTAAAGAAAAATTATCAGGTAAAAGATCTCATCCCCACCCAACAACACAAATAAATTCGCAAACACGTCATGTTACTGCATTTCAACAACCCGTTTCTCTCAACTCAATGAGCGATTTTCCTACTCTGCCACAGCGGAACAAACATCAGGTGAATGTGTCTATGCCTAATACCAGCAGTGGGCATTCTCATACAAATAAATTATTACATACAACAACAACCGCAGTGTGGGCACTGAAGGTAATGTGTCCAACAAGAACTCTAATCTGTTTTCTTTTGATGAACTCAACTCCCTCTGCATGGAAATGATAACAAGCTTATCACTTTGCAAAAATAAGTTAGATCAATTTAATGTGATCGCACGTTTAGCAACTAAGTTTGTTTATAATCTTTCTAATGATAAGTAATGGCAGACCCAAATTTAAAAATAATAACTTGGAATGCAAAAGGCATACGAAACAAATATATTGAGTTCTTAAACTTTTTAAATTGTAACAAAGTTGATGTTGCTCTTGTAACAGAAACTTGGCTTACTTCGAATATACGTCTACCATCATCTGATTTCAGATCTTATCGTATGGATAGATCGAATCAAAGAGGCGGTGGGGTTGCTATTCTTGTAAGGAAATCAATTCAACATTCGCTCTTATCTGTGATTCAAACCCATGCAGTGGAGAATGTAGGAATAGAAATTATGTTACGAAATCATAGAAAACTAAAAATATTTTCAGTTTATTTCCCTGGGGGGTCATCGTCGGTGGAATTGAAAAAACGTCTATTAAAACAAGATTTGTTAAAATTATTGAACATGAGTGGTGAATTTCTTTTAGGCGGTGATTTCAACTGCCGTCATAGGGATTGGGGTTGCGTAAGAGCAAATGCTTATGGCAACATACTTGCAAATCTTAATTTAACACTCCCAATAAACATCCTTTATCCTCCTTGTCCAACGTACTTCCCTGCTGGTTCTCGTGGAAGTCCGTCTGTTCTTGATTTGTTTTTGTCAAATGTTCCAAACCTTATCAACCAACCAACATCCTTTAGTGCTGTCACAGCTGACCACACTTGGAGCATAAAATTCTTCCCAGGCAACTGAAAATGTCGACCACACTTGATGCATAAAATTCTTCCCAGGCAAATGAAAATGTCGACCACACTTGATGCATAAAATTCTTCCCAGCAAAACAATTTGTTGATTAAATGGTGGCACGTAGGATTTTTATTGTTCGATTACTTGTTATTTACAAGATAAATGTTGGCAAAACAAAAATGATTCTAAACCAGAAGGGTGAAATGTATAATTTTGACAAAAAAGAAATGAAATTATAAAACTAACTCAGCAAGAGCAATGGCGGAAGGCCCTAGTAAAAATTTGTTACTTAATGTCGTCTCGTTGCTGGTTGAAAAAGGAAAGAGCAAAAAATGAGTAGACGTCGCTATGCGACGCACTACTTTAAAAGCGAACAGTACTATCTTTGTACCTAGAGTGATAAAATTAAGAGAGTAAGGGAGTGGCAGTGTTCACACACGATTCTTGTGAACATTACCGCCCCCCTTGGCGAGATACGCCAAAAAAAAAGTTATCGGAAAAAAATAAAATAAGTGAAATTTTGTTTAATTGGCAATTTAGTTAATAGGCAATAGGCACAGTTTTACTATGGGGCGGACTATTTCTCCGTTTTGGGTCTTTAATGTTGCAACTCTGACTCGACCATCGGAACCCGGGTGTATATTTATAACACGGCCTAGACGCCATTCGGTGGATGGCAGATTTTCGTTTTTAATGACGACCAAATCATCAACTTTAATGTTGGTTTGAGGTGTTTTCCATTTGTGTCGTTGATGTAGTTCCTTGAGATATTCATCTTTCCATCTGTGGCAGAACTGTTGTTGGAGGCATTTTACTTTTTCCCACCGATTGATTAGCGATAAATTTGCATCGGCCAGATTCGGTTCCGGAAAAGATAAAAGCGGACCGCCGCGTAAAAAATGCCCCGGCGCCGGCGTCAACGCCAACAGATCAGAAGGATCTGTGGACATGGACGATATTGGACGCGAGTTCAAACATGCTTCGATACGTGCTAAAACCGTTGCAAATTCTTCGAACGTAAATTTGGCCTTGGTCCCCAGCCCTCTTAAATGGCTTTTGAAACTTTTAACGCCGGCTTCCCATAGACCTCCCATGTGAGGTGCCCCGGGTGGAATAAAATTCCATTTCAAACCCTGAACGCCATACTTAAGACTCGTTTCTTTGGGAATGGTGCCTACAAACTTCTTAAACTCCTTGCGTAAAATTGCATCGGCACCTGTAAAGTTCGTTCCATTGTCGGAGAACACTTCTTTAGGTAAACCTCGTCTAGAGGTGAATCTGGCAAAGGCCGCGAGAAACGCTTCAGATGACAAATCACTTGCCGCTTCAAGGTGAATAGCCTTGGTGGAAAAGCAGACAAACACACATGCATACCCTTTGGTCATACGACAATTCCGTGCATTGAAACTCTTGATTGTGAAGGGACCCGCGAAGTCTATTCCAGTAAATGTGAACGGTGGAGAAAAGGTAACTCTTTCGGGCGGTAGGGCAGCCATCATCTGCTTGCTTAAGTCTCTTTTGTTGGTCGCGCATATGGTGCAACGACGGATGCAAGACTTAACCAGAATTTGGAGTCTTGGTACCCAGAAACTTTGTCGTGTTAGTCGCACCATTAAAGAGTTGCCACCGTGCATAGAAATCTCATGAATGAATTGAACCAGGAGGCAAGCAAAACGGGATTCAAAGGGTAGTATTATAGGGTGACGTTCATTGTACGAAATGTCTGAGTTCGAAAGTCGCCCATTGACTCTAAGAAGCTTGTTTGAATCCAAAAATGGATTAAAGGACAAAATAGAACTTTTCGTTGACACTGGCTTGCCAGCTGCAAGCAAAGAATATTCTGTCGAAAAGTGAGCTTCTTGAGCCAATCGGATTAGATGAATTTTCGCAAACTCCATTTCTGGTTGCGAGATGTCACGAGACTTGTATTTGCTGGGCTGTTGCTTTGAGACAGACCCGAAGAAGCGAAAAACATAGCACAATACGCGCATAGCGTGGGATAACGTCGAAAAACGGTCAAGAAAATCTTCTGGTTCTTGTTGAACTACCAATGAGTTGGTGTTTTGCTCAGAATCGTCGAGAGAATTGCCTGTTAGTCCCACTAGAGGACTCTGAAAATTTGGCTGGACCACTAACGAGGAAACCTCTTTCTGTTCTAGATCTTCAGTACGTGGAGCGTCTGGTAATGCCACCGGCCATTGAGAGGCTGGTTCACAGAGCCATGATGGGCCCTGCCACCACATACGATTCTGCTTCAGATCGGAGGGCATTACACCTCGAGTGGCCAAGTCCGCGGGATTTTCGGCAGATCTGACGTGCTTCCAAACTGCGTTGCCGACATTGTCCTGTATTTCACTGGTACGGTTTGCAACAAAGGTTTTCCAAACGCACGAAGGTTTTTTGAGCCAGGCCAAAACTATGGATGAGTCTGTCCATAAAAAGATTTGATATGTCTGGACTGGAAAATTGGGTAAGTAAAATTTTATCATTTTTGAAAGCAAAAGTGCTCCACACAGCTCAAGACGCGGTAAAGAGACCGTCTTTAGAGGGGCAACTTTGGACTTCGCACACATCAAGTAGGAGGATGCTTCTCCATTAGGGTGACTTGCGCGTATATAAAGCGCTGCCGCATATGCTTTCTCGGAAGAGTCACAGAAGCCATGAAACTGAATCTCCACAGTGGGCGAGTATTCAACCCAACGTGGGATTTCTATAACCTGTATTTCAGGTAATGACTCTGCAAACTCTTTCCAAGTGGCAAATGATTCAGGGCTGATACGCTCGTCCCACTCAGTGTGCTCAGCCCAAATGCGTTGCATCAATGTTTTGGCGATTATCACTACGGGGGCCAACCACCCCGCAGGATCGAAAAGACGAGCAATTTGAGAGAAGACCTCTCTTTTGGTCGGATTTGTCGACAGTGGAATGCGTTGCGTGGTGAAGTAAAAATTGTCTCCTTTGGCATTCCATCGTACCCCTAGTGTTTTTGTGGTGCTGTCAGCATCGAGCTTCAAGAAACTTTCGTTCAGCACATGTTCTGGTGGCAAATGGTTAAGTAAGCTAGACGAATTTGCGGTCCACTTACGTAGTGGAAACCCAGCTGAGTTAAGCAACGCTATAAGTTCGATTTGTGCCTGTTTAGCCGAACTGAGAGAGTGACCACCAGATAGAACATCGTCGACATAGAACTCCGATTGAATGATTCTAGACGCTAGGGGATACACGGTTCTGCCTTCTTTTGCCAGTTGCAATAGGGTGCGGATGGCCAAATATGGAGCACAATTTACACCAAAAGTGACGGTTTGAAGTTCAAAGTCTTCGATTTCGGACTCTGGCGAACTGCGGAAGAGGATTCGTTGAAATGGAGTATCTCTAGGGTCGACCAAGATTTGGCGGTACATTTTCTCAATGTCCGCATTAAAGACAAATTTATAAAATCTCCAGCGGAGAATGAGAGATGGTAAATCTTGCTGCAATATGGGCCCTGGATACAACAAATCGTTTAAACTTACCCCATTCGACGACGATTGAGACGCATTAAAAACAACCCTCACTTTGGTGGTCGTGCTTTCAGGCTTTATGACCGCATGATGTGGCAGATAGAACGAGTTTACTTGACCTCTGGAAATCTTTTCGACCGGAGACGCTTTTCGCATATGGCCGAGGGCGAGGTTTTCCGAAATAACGCTTGAATATTGAGACTTGAGCTCCGCCTTCATGGTATACGATCTTTCGACTCTAGAGAACTGCCGTAGTGCGATGTGCCTAGAGAACCCTAACTTGCCCTTTGACGATTGTGCCTTGAACGGCAGACGAACAACATACCTCCCATCCGAACGTCTCGAAGTTGTGTTTTTATAAAGTTCGTCACAGTAGCAGTCTTCTGTTGACCGAATGACTGTGGACGGCAGTTCCTCGAGCTCCCAAAATTTTCGTAGCTGAGTATCCAGATTGGAAGTACTCGAACTGTTCGATACTACGAATGTATTGAACGATTGGAACGACTCCGGAACTGGTCCGGACAGTACCCAGCCGAACATTGTGTTCTGAGCCACGAGGGAATCTGCGATAAGTTGGAGACCGTTCCTTATGATTGATGGGTATAAATCCGCACCGATCAGCAGATCGACCTGGGACGATTTATTAAACGTGGGATTAGCCAGTTTGAGGCCGCCACAAAGGTTAGGATCGATGATACTAAACGATGAACTTGGTAGATTGTTCGTCAATGATCGAAGCACAATTGCTTGGGCAGAAATGGTGATCTGGGCTTCATCTAAGCACGTGATTGCAAACGCACAGAGTTTTTTCGACGTTATGGCGAGATTACCACTGATTCCGGAAATGGTTGTATTCTTATCCGTTACGGGCAAGTTCAAACGCTTTTGTACTGCCTCTGAGATAAAGGATATTTCGGAACCAGGGTCGATAAGAGCGCGAACTATGTGTTTGGATTCTTTGCCAACAATGCAAACTAGTGCCGTTGCAAGCAATATTTTCTTCGGAGCGCCGACATGAAAGTTTTGAAACGACGCTTGAGGCACAAATGGAAGTGACGACGCCGATATTTGAGGAGATGGTGTTGCACTAGGGAGATTAGTGGACTGTATTTTATTTCCGTTTTCGTTAGCGTTGAGGTGCAACAGTGAGTGATGCCGTTTTTTACAGTGGCTACAAGAATATTTGCTTGTACAAGCAACCTTTTCATGATTTGCGCTTAAACAGTTGTTGCACAGTTTGTGCTGCCGTACCGTTTTGATTCTCGTTGGGATTGACATTGCCGAAAATTTGACACACTCATAAATGGAGTGCGCAGCCGCACAGATCTTACATTCCCCCCCCCCCCTGTTTTGGCAAGGTATGTGTTGACTCTATTGTTGTTTCGAACATTCGTATCCTTTTTTGGAAGTTTATGAAGCCCTGTGCCTTTTGACGAAGTGGTGTCGGAAATGGACTCCAACACCTGAAAGCGTGACGTCAAGAACGAGTCTAATTGCTGCCAGGTTGGAACCTTCATCGGGTCCTCCAGGGATTGTTCCCAAAGGGTCAAGGTAGTTTTGGGCAGTCTACTTGAACACGCAAAGACGAGAATCGGATCCCAGTTTTGTGTTATAACCTTATGCGCTTGCAACGTTGATACCGAATCATTTACAGTACTCTGAAGGGCTCGGATCAATTTGGCCGACTCTTCATGTACTGTTGGCAAGTTAAAGATATTTTTTACCTGATTGTTGACTAAGATTCGAGTATTTTCATACGTAGCCCACAACGCTTCCCAGGCTAGTGAAAAGCTGGCATTGGTTAGCGGAAATTGACTGACAATCCGATAAGCCTCGTCTTTGGTTTTGGCTCTAAGGTGGAAGAGTTTTTCTACTTCACCCAACTGGGGGTGTTTAATGTAGACTGCCTCAAACATATCTCGGAAAACCGGCCAGGAGATATAATCCCCCTTGAAAACCTCCGTCTCACATGGAGGTAATTTGAGGTGGCGAGGAGCTAATGGTGGTTCGGATGTCGATTTTTTGCCAGTACCCTCAGGTTTCAATCGTGCTTCATGATCGAGGAAAAATGCTGAGCATGCCACATAATTTTCGTTGCACAATTTATACTTGGTTTCTATGGCTTCAATGTCTAATGCTGCTTCTCTTGTCTTTGGCCTGAATTTTATGCATAGGGCATAGTTTTCTTTGACTTCGAGCCACAGTTCTCTTAGCTCTGACTTTCTGACTTCGAGAGCGGAAAGTGTGTGGACGTGTTCCGGCACCTCTTTCGCCGCTTGGTGGAACTTGACCAGTTGATCAGTCGAGAAAATGAAGTCTTCCATCAGAGCCATCACAGAAAGTGTTTTCAAGATTGTATAAACGACGAGGAAGCGACACGAAACCAAGAAAATTTAACTCGTGGCCTAAGGCACAACGCAGACTCTCAAAAAAAGGATAAGATTTAAATTTAAAGATTTCAAAAATTCAAAATTTTGAAGCACAAGAATCTTCAAAAGGCCTGAAGGATTTTACTGGGGGTCAACCACCCCGGCTTGGATACACTGTTACGAACGGTGTATGTGGCACGAACGAGAGAAAAAATTTCAAAAGTAAAAATTCTAAATTTAAAATTTCAACGAAATCAAAATTTTGAAGCACAAGAATCTTCAAAAGGCTTGAAAGATTCTACTGGGGGCCAACCACAAAAAAATCAAAATTTTAAAGCGCAAGAATCTTCAAAAGGTTTGACAGATTCTACTGGGGGCCAACCACCCCGGCTTGAATACACCGTTACGAACGGTGTGTGCGGCACGAATGAGAAAAAAAATTTCAAAAGATCAAAATTTTACAGCGCAAGACTCTTCAAACGGCTTGAGAGAATCTAAAAATTTCAAAAAAAAATTAAAATTTTAAAGCGCAAGAATCTTCAAAAGGTTTGAAAGATTCTACTGGGGGCCAACCACCCCGGCTTGAATACACCGTTACGAACGGTGTGTGCGGCACGAATGAGAAAAAAAATTTCAAAAGATCAAAATTTTAAAGCGCAAGACTCTTCAAACGGCTTGAGAGAATCTAAAAATTTCAAAAAAAAATTAAAATTTTAAAGCGCAAGAATCTTCAAAAGGTTTGAAAGATTCTACTGGGGGCCAACCACCCCGGCTTGAATACACCGTTACGAACGGTGTGTGCGGCACGAATGAGAAAAAATTTTTTCAAAAGATCAAAATTTTTAAAGCGCAAGACTCTTCAAACGGCTTGAGAGAATCTAAAAATTTCAAAAAAAATTAAAATTTTAAAGCGCAAGAATCTTCAAAAGGTTTGAAAGATTCTACTGGGGGCCAACCACCCCGGCTTGAATACACCGTTACGAACGATGTGTGCAGCACGAACGAGAGAGAGAAAATTTCCGAAAGTCAAAAATTAAAAGTGCAAGAATTTTCAAAAGACTTGAAGGATTCTATAAATTCCAAAAAAAAAATTAAAATTTTAAAGCTCAAGATTCTTCAACAGGCTTGAAAGATTCTACTGGGGGCCAACCACCCCGACTTGAATACACCGTGAGAAAATATTTCAAAAGACAAAAAATTCGAAATTTAAAACGCAAGAATCTTCAAAAGGCTTGAAGGATTCTATAAATTCCAAAAAAAAAAAAATTAAAATTTTAAAGCTCAAGAATCTTCAACAGGCTTGAAAGATTCTACTGGGGGCCAACCACCCCGGCTTGAATACACCGTGAGAAAATATTTCAAAAGACAAAAAATTCGAAATTTAAAGCGCAAGAATCTTCAAAAGGCTTGATAGATTCTACTGGGGGCCAACCACCCCGGCTTGAATACACCGTAACGAACGAGAGAAAAATTTCAAAAAAGGTCAAAATTTAAATTTAAATATTAAAAGGTCAAAATTTAGAAGCTCTAGAATCTTCAAACGGCTTGATAGATTCTACTGGGGGCCAACCACCCCGGCTTGGATACACCGTTATGAACGATGTGTGCTGCACGAACGAAAGAAAAAATTACCACGCGATAAAAAACGCAGACTCCTTCAAAGAGGAAGACAGTCTATTAAAATTTCCTACAAAACCAAAAAAAAAAACTGGGGAACACAACCAAACCGCGTTTATTGAAATTGCTTAAAAATTTCAAAAAATGAATGAAAGTCAAACTACTGAGTTGGAAAGATGAATATCTCAAGAACCGCTTCAACCAACACGAAATATATATATACCGATATATATAAAAAAAAAACGGAATGACGCGTTTGACGGTCAAAGTGCAACACAAAGAGATTGAAATGTATATTTTTAAAAAAAAAATTGCCAATTAAAAAAATGTTCACTTACCCTTTACAATAGCAGTTAGGATGCCAAAATAACAGGAACTCCACTTCAGGCTGGTCAGGTTTCGTGATGATGGACGATGTGCTTTTTTTTGGCAGCGTGTTGATGGACGATGTGCCCTTTTTGGCAGCGTGTTCGAACGTGTGCAGCGTGGGCAGCGTGCTGATGGACGATGTGCCCTTTTTGGCAGCGTGTTCGAACGTGTGCAGCGTGGGTAGCGTGCTGATGGACGATGTGCACTTTTTGGCAGCGTGTTCGAACGTGTGCAGCGTGGGTAACGTGCTGATGGACGATGTGTCCTTTTTGGCAGCGTGCTCGAACGTGTGCAGCGTGGGCAGCGTGCTGATGGACGATGTGCCCTTTTTGGCAGCGTGCTCGAACGTGTGCAGCGTGGGCAGCGTGCTGATGGACGATGTGCACTTTTTGGCAGCGTGTTCGAACGTGTGCAGCGTGGGTAGCGTGCTGATGGACGATGTGCAGCGCGCTATGCAGCGTGGTGTGGCGCGCTATGCAGCGTGGTGTGGCTCACAATTATCCGGCTCGAAGGACCAAATGTCACAGCTGACCACACTTGGAGCATAAAATTCTTCCCAGGCAACTGAAAATGTCGACCACACTTGATGCATAAAATTCTTCCCAGGCAAATGAAAATGTCGACCACACTTGATGCATAAAATTCTTCCCAGCAAAACAATTTGTTGATTAAATGGTGGCACGTAGGATTTTTATTGTTCGATTACTTGTTATTTACAAGATAAATGTTGGCAAAACAAAAATGATTCTAAACCAGAAGGGTGAAATGTATAATTTTGACAAAAAAGAAATGAAATTATAAAACTAACTCAGCAAGAGCAATGGCGGAAGGCCCTAGAGAAAATTTGTTACTTAATGTCGTCTCGTTGCTGGTTGAAAAAGGAAAGAGCAAAAAATGAGTAGACGTCGCTATGCGACGCACTACTTTAAAAGCGAACAGTACTATCTTTGTACCTAGAGTGATAAAATTAAGAGAGTAAGGGAGTGGCAGTGTTCACACTCGATTCTTGTGAACATGTGCCTTAAATTCAGACCATAATCCAGTTTTTTGTGATGTCTTATGGTCGGGAATTTCAACTGTGCAATATTTTCAAGACCTTAAAAATGCAAATTGGAATTTATTTAGACGTCAGACTAAAAGAAAGCTTCTAAGTGTATCCACAGACTTTGTGAACGTTTACAAAGAAGAGGTGGATTCTATGATTAATGTCTTCACAGACGCAGTTATTTCTTCAATAGATGAAAGTGTTCCAAAAAGAGTTAAGAGCGATTCCTTTAAAAGCTTTCCTCCTCAGATTTTAGAACTAATCAAATTGAGAAATTTACACAAAAGAAATTGGCAAAGATTTCGCCAGTCTTTTTCGCGTAGAATGATTTCGTATTTAAATAAGCAAATTTCTGATCAGATACAAACATATCGAAACAAAGAGTGGAATAGCAAACTAGAATTCCATTTTGGAATATCATGAGAATTGTTAAATCCAAAAATAGGAACATACCGTTTTTAAAAGATTCAGAAAGAAACTTTTTCACTGACACAGAAAAAGCAGAGGAACTAGCCAGAAATTTCATGAAAAACCACTTAATCTCACAAAATTTAGGAGAGAGTGAAACTATTAGAGTTGTTGATAACACAATACAAAATTTCGATAACCTTGTGGTGTTAACTCCATCTAATGCACTTGTAACTGAGGACAACATTAAATCTATCATTAAAAGCTTACAAACGCGAAAAACAGGTGGGTTAGATTTAGTTAAAACTATTTATTTAAAACATTTACCGTCAGTTGCACTAAAATATTTAACATATATAATGAATGCATGTCTTAAGTGTCAATACTTTCCTACAAACTGGAAAAAAGCAAAGGTTGTACCGATCCTCAAAGCTGGTAAGTTCCCAGAATTATCCACGAGTTATAGACCCATTAGTTTACTGAGCACATTAGGTAAAATATATGAAAAAATTATTAAAGAACTGATTCTGAAAGTTGTCGAGGATAAAAATGTTTTTCCTAATCAACAATTTGGGTTTAGGCGCTTTCACAGCATATCCCACCAAATAAAAAGAATTTGTAATCATGTGATCGAAAAACGCTTACAAAATAAATCAACAGGAATGCTTTTGCTCGACATAGAGAAAGCATTTGATTCAGTTTGGCTTGAAGGTCTAGTTTACAAATTAATTAAATTTAAATTTCCAACTTTTTTGTGTAAGATTGTCCAAAGCTTTTTGTTAAATAGATGTTTCCAAGTTCATGTAAATTCTGGTGTTTCGAAAGTTAATTTTTTCAATTTTGGTGTTCCCCAAGGATCAGTCCTTGCGCCATCATTGTACAACATTTACACGTCTGATTTTCCTACACTACCTAACTGTGAATCAGCAATTTTTGCTGATGACACAGCAATTTATTCATCACATTCGTTTGCTCTCGATATCGAGAGGAATCTGAAAAATGCGATAGAGATCTTACAGAGGTACTACAATAAATGGAAAATAAAAGTCAATGAGGATAAACTGCAAGCCATCTTTTTCTCTCGAAAAAGAAAGCATTGCTATCTTCCAAGCGACTCTATTAATATAAGTGGAACTCTTATACCATGGAAAGAATCCGTTAAATATCTTTCAATCACCACGTTAAAAATGTTTTGCATAAAATAAGTCTATCCATTAAAATGCTCTACCCTTTTATAAATAGAAAATCACTACTCTAAGCTTACTTTCAATCACCACGTTAAAAATGTTTTGCATAAAATAAGTCTATCCATTAAAATGCTCTACCCTTTTATAAATAGAAAATCACTACTCTAAGCTTACTTTCAATCACCACGTTAAAAATGTTTTGCATAAAATAAGTCTATCCATTAAAATGCTCTACCCTTTTATAAATAGAAAATCACTACTCTCAACTGAAAACAAGATTGTTATATTGAAAGTTATTTTCCAATCTATATTATTGTATGGCTGCCCGGTTTGGGGCCAAGCTGCGAAATGTCACATAAAAAAACTGCAAATTTCACAGAACAAAGTTTTAAAAATGATGCTTGATTTGCCATGGCATTACTCTACCCAAGATTTGCACACAGTAACGAATGTTGAATTGATTTCTGATAGAATTAGTAAGCTTACAAATAATTTCAAAAATACCTGCGAGGTTTCTGAGAATCCGCTGGTGTCTGAATTATATCTGTGATACTTTAAGCAATGTTTCGCTTGCTTTATTACTTTTTATTAATGTTCTCTGTCTGTATAATTGTCGTTTACTTCATTATTAATTTATTTATTTATTTATTTATTTATTGATTGATTTATTTACTTATTTATTTATTTATTTATTAATATATTTGTTTATTAATCTATTTATTAATCTATTTATTTATTTATTTATTTATTTATTTATTTATTTATTTATTTATTTATTTACTTATTTATTTATTTATTTATTTATTTAGTTTTAATTATGTTTCGATGTGTTCATTTATAAGTTTTTATTATTTATTTATTAATTTATTATTTTGCATGCACTTACCTATTTATTTTGTTGTTGTTACCTACTCCTGTTATTTATTCAATTATCTATTTATAAAAAAAAGATTGGAAATGTTTCCTATTGAATTGTTTATTTACTTAATTATCTATTTTGATATCCAAGTTCACTTAATACATTTAAACATTTACACATATACATTTATATGTACATATATGCGTATGCAACACATGTTATGCATGCATGTATACGCATATATACTTTTTTTTGTGTTCTAATGAAGGTTTTAATCGTATTTTCCATCAATCAGCAATATTATACTTCATTTAATTAATTTACCTTTCTAAAATAATGTCATAGTAGAAAGATATTGACTATCGAATCTCTATATGTAAAACGTGCGGTCACATCCTTTGTATAAAATTTATGGTGAAATAAAAGATTGAAAGATAAAAAATACTCAATAGAAACCATCTTCCCCTTTATTGTCTCTATTTTCTTATCTCATATCACAATCTCAGTCCTACCTATTCCTATATCTATCAACAAACTACCAAAATTTCACACCCCCGTTCTAAGATCTATCAACAGATCGTGTCTATTCTTCGCACACACACAACATTACTTTTTATTTTTTCTTTACTCTCATCCCATCGTAAGGATCTTCAACCTACGTGACTCTAAACGCTATTATCTCCCTTTGATCAGACCGGCGGCACCCTTTTGGCTCGCTCAGAAAATTCCCAGGCCCAAGTGCCCCATTACCTACTCTAGTTGCAGTGGCAGCAATATTCGATGCTGGATGCACTATTGTTTTTCTTGCCGACACTTGTATTCTATCTGTCATTCTACCATCTTCCTTCTTTTCGCACGCCGGCCGGCTGTGCAATTAATTACCTTTTTTTTTGATTTGATTTGTTCGCGGTATTTGAGTCTCGTTACCATCCTAAAGTTAGCTTACCTGGTTAAGAATTTTAATATAATAAATTCCAGCATTTAAAACAACCACAAGGAAGTGTTTCGGTGAAGAAAAGGTGCAACAAATTTGCACCCAACGTGTCGGGCGTGTGAAGAGTTGAGTTTTTTTTTTGCGTGAAAGTTTTGTAAAGCATTTGTGCAATCTGTATCGTGTCTTGTGTTTTGTTTTAAAATTTCATATAAAGCAAATTACTCATACTTTTTCTTTCTATTTAGGTTGCTAAAGGAGGTAGTGCATATTTCTATGGAGCCTGGGCCCAGGGCGTACACCTATAAGACTAGTACCAAATGAAAGCTTACGTTCAGCCCAATCAGCCTGCCAAATATTTTTTAATTCAGTCTTGGTGATTTTGAGATAATTAGACTTGAAGTTGAGCGCCGCAAATGGGAAAAATCTGACATTTCTGCATATAATTACGTATATCTCGAAAAGCATAGCACGTAGGACAATGATTTTGGTATCATATGAAAGATCATAAAAATATCTTTCATTTTTTTTTTCAAAATACAGTTTTCAAAATGCCTTATATCTCGAAAAAACAGACCTAAAAGTTGTTTAAAAAGAAGCATTTTCGTTGACGTTTGCCAGCCAATATATCTCGAAAAAGTCATTGATGACCTATAAATTTTTTTGCACCACTTTAATCCTTACTTGGTAGGCTTTAATTTGATATATGATTACGCTATCATACATAAAGCATATCACGTACATTATACACAATTCCTAAAAAAAATTAAACAAAAAATATGTTCCACAGCAAATGCATTTTTTCATTTAATTTTTCGCAGTTCCTACTTTGTTTTTTACTAAACATAAAAACAAAATACATTTTAAAATGAGAAAAAAAATGACTTATCTTCGTTTAGATCCCTTTTAAATCGTCCGTTCACGACTTCAACGACCCATCTGACCATAGTTACACATCTGGATCTATTACCCTGCTCTGTGGTAAGTTGAAAGTTACCTTCAGCAACGGATTCAGGCATGTAAGTCTTATATCCTTGAGATTCAAGATGTGGGATTGCGTCTCTGAATCCTCTGTCCAAAATAAAAACATCGTTTTGTCTCAAGTATTGCCTGAACGTTCCATAATCGTCTCTGAACAGATGTTTCACTATATTAGCATCAGATACAGTTGCAGCATAAGGCCCTATAACGTCCAGGATATACCCATCACAACATGTGATCACAAAAGGCTTAACCTGTATGATTGTTTTTGAAGGTACACATTATGTTCCATCGCAAATGACTATAGATGGACGATCATTTTCATTGTTTCCAAACAGTCCGTTGGGAATAAGTCTGTTCCTTCTAGATACTTCCTGAACAGTTATATGCTGAAAACCCAAGTTAAATGGCACAAAATAATCCATCAATGCTGTTCTTGCAGCTGTTGAGTACCGTCCTACAGTCGTGTGATCCATGTTTAAGAGACAGGAAAGTCTACGATCACTATCGCCAGACCTTAATTTTGCCAAATAGGTAAAAAGCTCTATGGTACGTAATGCTGGAACATAGGTCTGCAGTTCCGCAAACTCTGTAGGGGTAATGCCAAGCCAATAATAACATAAATGAGGATTGATAGTACTAAGGTAGGCAAACTCTCTGCAAATTACGTTGCTAAGAAATTATTTTTAAGCACCTGGTTTAATTGAAAAAAAAAAATAAAAAATATTAAAACTAACCTGATTAATTGGTAACAGTTGATTCAAGATAGACCGCTGACGTCAGTTAAGAGGTACGTTGCGGCTTCTGCGAGATCTTAACGAAGATCCACAGCAAAGGCAAATTCTTAAATGTTCATATACTCGCGATTGGGATTAGGGTGATTTGTTGAAGTGATCCTTTCAATAATTCGATAACAATTCAAGCATACCAAATCTGACTCAGATATCTTTTAAATAAGATATTTAAAAAACAAAAAAAAAATATTAAACAATGCAACTCACTTCATCTGGTGTTATCCAGGAGGCTAAAACTAACCGCATTTCATGGCTTTGAATACTTCGATATTGAATCAAGTTATTCAAGCGAACTCTACAATTTGCACAGTTATTAGCATTACTCATTTTCACACTTTTTAATTCAAAACGCTGCTACAATTTCTCAATTTTTCTCTCGTTAATGGAGTACAACACCTGAAGACCGCGAAATTGTGAATTACTTGTTTTTGTGTCACTACATAATTTACTCACAAACCAACACACAGGTATACAAAATTGAACTTTTTGATTGTTGCCAAAAGCAGGCTATATTATTTTAAGGGTTTTTGCTTCGCTGAATCTAAATATGAGTTCAGAATCTACCTATCAGCTCGCGTTTCTGAGATATAGATAGACCACATGAACCACTGCAGTGGTTCTGTTGCCAAAATCAAGTTATATTATTTTAAAGGTTTTTGCTTCGGTGAATCTAAAGATGAGCTCAGAATCTACCTAACAACTCGCGTCTCTGAGATATTAGCCGTTCAAAATCGAAAAAATCCAATTTTTGCTATCTTTGAGCCTCTGTTTTAACATGAAAAATATGTTAGCCCAAAAACAAACCATTGTTTTTCTGATGATTTGGTATCCGCTGAATCCATATCTGGTCTCTATAACATCAAATTTTTGAGATATTTGGCTTCAAAAGTTGCAATACAGGGTCATACATTAGTTTGAGGCCTAAGTGCAGTCTAGAAAGGAAATCGGAATTAGAAAACTCATTCTTTTTAAGTCCAAAACCTTCAAAAATATGCTTTCTGAATCTAATTTCTGAAAGAGTCCTCAAAATAATGCACGACTATGTATCACATTTTTTGAAGCAAGATATCTCAAAAATTTGATGTAATACAGCCATTTTAAGACCAGGATATGGATTCAGCGGATACCAAATCATCGGAAAAGCAATGGCTTGTTTTTGGGCTAACATATTTTTCATGTTAAAACAGAGGCTCAAAAATAGCAAAAACTGGATTTTTTTGATTTTGAACGGCTAATATCTCAGAAACGCGATCTGTTAGGTAGATTCTGAGCTCATCTTTAGATTCACCGAAGCAAAAACCCTTTAAATAATATAACTTGATTTTGGCAACAGAACCACTGCAGTGGTTCATGTGGTCTACATGTAGACCAGTGAATCAGTTATCAATGAATCAGGCCTAACGGTCGCGGACTTGTATGTTTAAGCTTGGTACCTAGCAACCATTTTTTTTAGATTTGTTTTTGGATGGTATTTTGATAGATCTAAACGAAGATTAAACATTTTTTTTCTCATTTGCAGCATTAAAATGTATTTTGTTTTTATGTTTAGTAAAAAACAAAGTAGGAACTGCGAAAAATTAAATCAAAAAATGCATTTGCTGTGGAACATATTTTTTAATAATGTACGTGATATGCTTTATGTATGATAGCGTAATTATATATCAAATTAAAGCTTACCAATTAAGGATTAAAGTGGTGCAAAAAAAATTTACAATTATTCATTGCAGCTAAATTCTTCAGACTATCGTTACTTAAAATACCATCAAATGCTTTGAGGGTCGGTAAAATGTAGAACTTGAGATTAATTTTAGTGAGACCAAAAAGATTTATCATCATATGGTGACTAATCTCTACGTCGCCAGCTATAAACTTCGCGTAAAATATTTGTTCATTTGGTAGTGGTTTATTTACTAATTCCGGTTTGATATAATTTTTGCTGGAACCCGTATCAACCAGAAATTTGAGAATTTCCCCGCTTCCTGTCTTACACTCAAATTAAGGCAACGAGGAATCCGTTAGTCAAAAAAATGGATATCATTATAGTCTAATGATTGATCGGACGGACTTAAATTCAAGCCCTGCGTGAATTGCTCACAAACCTTATTGTATGCTTCTTCGTCGGATTGTGAATTACCGTCATGTTCAGTCGTTGCCTGATTCTCGATAGTCTCTTGCATTGTGTCAATATGGAAATTGTTTTGCCTATGTCTAAGACTTGCTGAAGGCTACTGGTAGAATGGCCTTTGTTGTGGACCAGTGTTAAAATGTGACCTATTTTGATTATGGATGCCTTTGAGTCGGTTACTTCTTCCAATCGTCAAAGTCTCCTTTTTTATGGGATTAGGATTAAATACCGTCCTATTTCTTTGAAAAAGATATGTGAAACATTTTGATAATTTTTTTGGAGATGTGAATTAGTGTTTGGATTATATCCCAATGCTGAACGCTGTTGTTGCATGGGATTACTTGTAGGATATGTGCGTTGAGGTGAGCTCATAGGATAGCGTAGGTATCCTTGTGGCTGAAACCTACGCGAATATGTATTATTTGCATTGTGCTGATTAACAGGATTTTGTGACCGTGAAGGTCCGAAGCGAAATGTTTTTTTATTGCTCCTTGGTGCATATGGGTGTGTTGGGATCTTGCGTGTTGGTTTTCGTAACGGAGGCACAAGTGTAGTGCTTGTGGTAGATCCACAGGCTCCCTAGGCCCTATAGGTCTGAGAGAGAAGTTTCATTGCCTCTGCACCGATTTCTAGACATGATATTTTGTTAATAATCAATGTCAGATGAGAGTTGATCGCTTGATAGAATTGTTGCACAGTTTGGTTCCCTTGAACCAAATTAAACATTTTGCACTCTAAAGTAGTAATATCCCGCTTATCCGCATAGTGCATTGTAAGGCAACGTACTATACTTTCCCAATTAAGGGGCGTATTGAAGGATTCTAGGGCAGCATCTGCTTCCTCAATAATTTTATTACGCACGACATTTATAATTCCATAATATTTGGCAGTTCCTTTTAAATTTTCATATATTTTTAATACACGATCCACACTTTTTTGCCATGAGAAAAACTTCCCCAGTTCCCCTGAGAAATTCCTTAGACCTCTTACGACATCCGGAACTTTATCTAGACCGACTAGGTCATTCTGAAATTGGGGATAAATTGTTTGGTCTATGCTAGAAAAGCATTGCACACCTGGGTTTAAGACACTTTCTACTATCCGCTTGGCCTGGCTTTCCAGGACTCGACTCACAATGGAGGTCACCAGAATGTCCAACTCTGGTGTCGATCTGACCTCTTGCATAGTCTGGGATGTATGTGATAATAATATCGTTTACTTTCAGTTTAAAAATATTTTACTTATTACTCTTATTTTCTTCCTTTAAAATTTTTTTAATTAAAATTATTTTCTCGCTAGGGGTATATTTTTTCGGCTCAGGTTTTACTTCAACCAATTTTTTTGCCATCATACATATATATATATATATATATATATATATATATATATATATATATATATATATATATATATATATTTATTTATTTATTTATTTATTTTATTTTCAAAAACTTAAATTTGTGAAATTAAAGTGAAATACTTTCTTTCTTTTTCTGTTTCTATTTGTAGAAATGGCACTATCTGGTCTAAATGACGATTGCAGTTCTGGACCGGATGGCATTCCAACCATTTTATTAAAAAAATGTTCAACTGCACTTTCCAGGCATTTGAGTTTCATATTTAATTGCTCTTTAACATATGGTGCATTTCTGCCTGAATGGAAAACGTCCTTTGTTACTCCTATTCATAAAAGTGGTTCAAAACAAGAAATAACTAACTACCGCCCAATCAGTAAACTGTCCTCAATACCTTAGGTATTTGAAAAAATAATTTGTGATAAATTGAAATTCTTATTGAAAGAAACTATATCCCCTTATCAACACGGGTTTGTATCTGGTAGATCTACGTCCTCGAACTTAACCATTTTCACGAATTATATTCTTAATTCATTAGAAAAGGGTTATCAAGTGGACGTTATCTACACAGACTTCGCAAAGGCGTTTGATAGGGTGCATCACAAAATTCTATTAAAAAAATTAGAGAATATAGGTTTTCATTCAAACCTACTCAAATGGTTGTCAAGCTATCTGACAGGACGCAGTCAACATGTTTCTATTGAGTCGATTATATCGAATCCATTTTCTGTAACTTCGGGCGTTCCACAAGGTAGTCATTTAGGTCTAATCCTGTTCTTTATTTTTATTAATGACCTACCTTATGTCCTTACAAACTCTTTGCCTCTTATGTTTGCGGATGATTTGAGATTCCTTAGACGTATACAAAATTTAACAGACTGCAAGCTTCTCCAAAATGATCTTAACAATCTTACCAATTGGTGCAATACAAACCAATTATCACTTAATATATCTAAATGCCAATGTTTTTCGTTTACTTGTCGTTTGTTTCCTACCATTTACGATTACAATATTCAAAACCATGTTCTTGATAGAGTTTCTGTTAAGAAAGATCTTGGAGTAATCTTTGATTGTAAGTTTAATTTTACACATCATATTGAGTTCGTGGTGAATAAAGCCAACTCTTTGTTTCGCGCAATTCTTTTGATCTAAGGGACCCCTACGCTCTTAAAGGTCTTTATGTCACGTACGTCAATTAATTAATAAATTAATCAATTAATTTTTCAATAAATTTCGTAACCGATATATTTTCTTTCACAATCGCATCGTCACCTCCAAGTGGTGCCCGCTGGATAACCAACTAACGACGAGCGTTGGATCAATTGATTCACGAGCTGTGTCACCTGAGTTATCTTTTCAGGAACTAGGAGCAAAGAAAGAAAAATATCACTCTGAATGTACCAGCTCAACAATAAATCCAAGAGCGTCTGACACATATTGTGCGGCACACTGGTCAGCGTCTGATCCCAGTGGGACGGCTGAATATAAAATGCGAATAGAAAACTGACCTATTTGTATCATAAAAAAAGTTTAAAAAATTTATTTTTGTAAGAAGGAGAGAGATAAAAAGAAAGACGATGTTTATAGTTTGAAGGTCTGCAGTCGACTGACTGATTTATTATATGAGTAGGTAGTATAAGTATGACGTAATTATAGTAGTATAAGTAGTAGTATAAGAGCATAACGTACTACGTATTGTACATATGTATTATGTACTGTACACCTTCCCCTTTAGAAAGGTAAATTCTATTTACAATGCTTATTAATAATACTAGTACTTTACTTATTTCTAATATATGTAATACTGATTTCGTTTTAAACTAATAATACTATATTTTACAAACAGCGCTGTCGGTAATTAAATGAATTGAATAAAAACTTATTTTTCAAAAGTATTTTCATATAACTTTAGTTAAATTCTTTATAATAATATTCAGTTTTTTTTTTTTTTTACATTCTTATAAAATTATAAATTTTTTCAATATTTTTGTGTTATTTCAATTATTTACAAAGTTAGGTATGTCCAATTAGGTTTTTTTTTTTTTTTTTGATTATATCAAAAATAGATTTTCCCAAATGTATAAATGTTTTTTTTTTTTTTTCATTATTTACTTACTTCATTAAATAATTTAATTTTATCCTTATGCACTACTTGTTTTTTTCTTTTTTCCGTTTCAATGGTTATGTTTGGTTCGTTCACATTTGTTACCGTATATGGCCCTTTAAAAATTGGGTCTAGTTTGTGTCTTGGTTCATTTAAAAGGAGAACAGAGTCTCCGGGATGTATAGTCTGTGGTTTTATGCTTTGGTCAAATTTATCCTTTCGCTTGGCTTTGTACTTTTCTTGGAATTTGTGTGCTCTTTGCGAAGCAATTTGAAGTCGTAGTTTAACTTCTTTTTCGTATGCATCGAGATTATAGCATGGTTCGACTTTTCCCGAATTAAGAAATTCGAAATCAGTTGGATTTTTAGCGAAAATAAGTTCGTATGGGCAATAGTTACCAATCGCCTCTGAAGGTGTGGTGTTGAAACAATAAGCGAAATATGATACCCAAGTATCCCAATCATTTTTATCTGTATTAATATAAGATCGAAGATATTCGTTAAGGGTTCTGTGTGATCTTTCTACAATACCCAAGGATCTGTGGTGGTAGCTTGTTGTATTCTTTTGTTCTATTTTTAATAACTTGCAGAGTTCTTCGACAGTTTCATTTAAGTATTCGGTACCTCTATCGGTAAGTATTTCCTTCATAGGTCCATATACTAAAATGAAATTTTCGAAAATAGCTCTTGCAACTGTAATGGCTTTCTTGTCTCGAACAGGAACAATAACTAAATATTTTGTGAGATTGCAAATTATGGTTACAGCGTATTCGTTAGAGTTTGGCGTTTTAGCCAAAGGTCCTATTGTGTCTATTTGGACAATATCAAAAGCTTTTTGAGGGGTAAGCGTATGTACGAGAGGCTCCGAATTTTTGAATTTGATTTTGTTCTTTTGACATTCGTTACAAGATTTAACGAATTTTGCAACGTCTTTTGACATATTTTTCCAAACGTATTTTGATTTAAGTTTGAGTAACAATCGTTTTTGACCGCAGTGGCCACCTTGCAATGGGTTTCTATGAAACCTTTCTAATAGGAGCTCTTTGTCTTTTCTATCATAAATCATTACAGGAATTGGCTTTAAAATTATAGTTAAATTTTCTAAATAAGTGTTAGCCGTATTTTTGAAAATATCGACTGAAAATTTTTTGAAGATATCATCACCTAAAGAGATCTGCAGCTCTCTAATAGACAATTTTTTGACATCGGTTTCAAGTGTTGACAGGAGTCGACCTAAATCGATCTTGTTGTTACTAATGTAACTATCCATCATATATTTTATAAGTGTACACTTTCCTTTCCTTAAAGTTAAATACGGTCTTTTTGCGGTTAGATTAAATTTTAGGGTTATAATTTTCTTCATTTCGAAAGCCTGTAGTGCTTCATATATTTTGGGTTTATTTTCACTTTGTGTTGAACTAGTTTTATTTTTAGATATGGTTTTTGAAGGTTGCTTACTCATGGATCTTGTGTTTATTTTCGCTATGCTAGAAGAAGGCATAGAATTTGATCTAATATCGCAAAAATCTATTCTAGATAGCGCATCAGCTCCAACGTTTTCAGAACCTTTTATGTAGCTAATGGAGAAGTCATATTCTTCTAAGTCTAAACGCATTCTCGTCAGTTTAGAGGACGGATTTTTTAGAGAAAAAAGGAAAGTCAATGGTTTGTGGTCACTTTGTACTATAAACTTTGTTCCGTAAATATACGGACGGAAATAGTTGATGGCCCAGTGGATCGCAGTTAACTCTTGCTCAATTACGGATTTATTACATTCACCCTTTGTGAAAGTTCTTGACGCATATGACACAGGATGTAATTTTCCTTCATATTCTTGGCTCAGCACTGCTCCACATGCTAACTTGCTAGCGTCTGTTGTTATAAAAAATGTCTGCGAAAAATCGGGGTATTTTAATATCGGTGGATTAATAAGAACCTCTTTGAAGTATTGGAACGCTTTTTCACATGATTCGGTCCAGACGAACTCGGAATTTTTTCGTGTTAGTCTTGTCAATTAATACGAATTATGAGCAAAATTTTCGATGAATCTACGGTAGTAGTTACAAAAAGCAACAAATCTTCGTACCGAATCCGCATCAGTAGGCCTTGGATAATTTTTAATTACTTCAAATTTGTTATCATCAGGTAAAATACCATTTTTAGTACATTTATGTCCTAAATAAGTAATTTCATGTTTAAAGAAACTACATTTATCGGTGTTAAGTTTTAAGTTACGGTTTCTACAAATCTCGAAAACGCTGCGAATATTTTTCAACATTTGATTTATTGAAGAGCCAACTACAATTAAATCATCCATACAGACGAATGATTTTTCGGGAGACAGACCAGAAAATGCTAGTGACATCATGCGCTGAAATGAGTTTGGTGACACTTTTAAGCCGAAAGGTAATCTTGTGAAGCGATATGTACCGCTATCTGTAGTAAAGCTTGTTAAATCTCTAGAGCTTGAGTCGAGTTCTATTTGGTGAAATCCGGAAAATAAGTCTAAGCATGAAAAATATTTTGCCCTACCAAGCTGATCGAAAATTTCATCAATTCTCGGAAGGGGGAATTTGTCGGCTAGTAGTTTTTTATTCAGCTGTCTGTAGTCAATGACCAACCTCCAGCGTTTCTCAAGGTTGTTTGGAAGTGACTTTTTAGGAACTAACAGAAGTGGGCTATTATATTCCGAACATGACGGCTCGATTATTTCGTTTTTTAACATATTCTTAACTTGGTTTTCTATTTCTTGTTTTTGAGAATTGGGTGTGCGATAATTTTTTATGTAGACCGGAGTATTGTCATTAAGTCTTAATTTTTGTTTATAAAAATTGTTTACAGTAAGCTTGTCGTCTTCAAGTGCAAAAATGTCAGAAAACTCTTCACACAGCTTTATCATATCATCTTTCACAAAACTAGGAAAGTCTTTTTTTAGTTTCTCCAAAACTTTGTCCCTACGAGTGGGAGTGTATTCGTTGAATGAATAAATTTTATAGTCACTTAGACTTTCAAACGCAATTTTTACATCATTTAATATTTCTATGTTTTGTGTTGTATTAACAATTTTAACGAATGGGCTTGTTTTTGAAACAATAGTTCGCGCTACAAAAATACCATTTTTAATTTGTTGGTTGGGGATTAAAATTTCATTTTCCTGACTCAAAAATTCGATTCTTCGAACGACTTCTGCTCTGGCTGGAAGCGTGAGGTATTTAGGCGCTATTGTATCTAGGATAGGAATGACAAAATTTCTGGAAACGAAAGAGGGTCGAATGATCAGATGCCAGTCTTGACGATAGTCAAGAACGCAATTAAATTTTTTAATAAAATCAAGACCTAAAATTCCATCTACAGGTACTGGGAAATCATCGTTTACTATGTGAAAGCTAAGTTCTAGCCACACATCATCTATGTAAAGGCGAGCTACTGCCTGTCCCTCTGTAGCGACAATCTCTTGAGAGATTCCTGATAAATTGCATTTCAAATTCGTGTTAATAACTGAATTTTTTAATAATTTTGATCTGCGAAGAGTTGATATTGTTGCACCGGTATCTATAAGAAACATACTTTTTACGCCTGTTAGATTACAGTAAATGGTTACATAGCTACTGAGATTTAAATTCATTTTAAAAATTCTATGCGTAGGTGTATATTTTGTTTGGTCTATTTTTAGCAATCCCCCAGTCTGACCTCCTGAGGGAGATCCTCGTTTCCCTGACATGCATATCTAACCGCTTTTGTTGTACTATTGTGTCGGCCGTAACTGTTAGCACTTGAGATTCTGTTATTCCTCGCATTATTATTCCAGCTGTTGTTAGGCGCGTTAAAAGAACGAGAGTTATTTCTGTAGCTGTTTCTATAGTTTTCTCTATAATTACCTCTAAAATTCCCTCGAAAATTATTATTAAATTGACCCCGGTTGCTATACCCGTATGAGCTCCCTCCGCGGTTACTTTTCCTAAAATGAAAAACCGAAGAACTCTGAACAGCATCTGTGCTAGACGAAATAAATTTTGTTACTGCCTCATTCATATTGTTAAAATGTCCCGCTTCCATAATAAATTTAACCCTATCGTTAGAAGCGTTTGTTGTCATAGCTTTTACAGCGTGATTGACAGCATAGCCATCTGCTAATTTAGAAGGAACTCCTTCTGTAATATAAGCTCGTTTCAAAGATGCTGTTAAGTCTTCTACTTCTTTCATGTAAATGTTGGCTGACTTGTTGTTTTGCTTAACATTAAGAAGCTTTGCCGCAACTACTTCTGATGATTCGCTTTTAATATTTGCTTTCAAAGTTGTAATAATAGAATTAATGTCTGATTCGTTAGTAATATAGTTTCTTGCTGACCCTAATAGCTTTGTTTTTATTATTTTAACTGCTATATTCATATGAGTTTCGACGGTCAGTTCCAGAAGTTCCAAGGCATCAATAAACCTTGTAATGTTTTCTGGTTGGCCATCGAACTCTGGAATAACTTTTGTAGCCAATGCTATAAACTCTACCTGTGTGATTCCCATTTTTTCATCAACCTCTGATTCACTGTTCTCTTCGTTAGTTTCTGTAATATCTACTAATCGATCTATTTCAAAGGGAATACGAACGTGTTTTCTTAATCTGATGCAAATTTTCCTGTACTTGTCTCTCAACGAAAGATGTAAATTTGACACTTCAGCTTGTTTTTCTTGTTCTAGATTTTGAAAACTTTGGTTCAAAAGGATTTTAATAGCGTTAAATGAAGTAGTCAACTGTTTAAAGGTCTCATCGCTATTATTAGGAATTCTTTTTTTGTTCAAACATTTATATAGACTAGAAAATCTATCTTGGATTATTTCAACTTTTTCCATAAAAGAATATTTGTTAGGAGCTGGGAATCCACGGGGGATGAACTTTGGTACTATTGAAAGGAGCAGTGGCACGCTTGTGGTTGCTCGGAACTAACTCGTCGGATGGGGGGGATTCTTGCTCTTTCAATAGTACCTCCCACTCACTAAACAAAATTATCGTGCCTAGGATTTGGGAAGGAGTGGAAAAGGAATAGGAAGGGAAGCTACTATATAAGGATAGGACAAAGGAAAAGGAACAAAAAGGAAATGCAAAACCTAGAGACGTGAGCTCCATCCAAGGATACAAGAAAGTGGTGCTTCGGCTCAGAAAAAAAAAATAAAATTCCTATTAAAACGAAATTTTTTTCCAAAAGGAAAAAAAAATAATAAAAAAAAATTAATGAAAAAAAAAAATTAATAAAAAAACTTAATCCCTAGCTATCCTACCTAACCCAACACCAAAATACCCTAAACTTATCTACTACCTACTTAATACTATTTACTACTAACCTACTACCTTTTGAACCGAAGACACTCTTATCCCCTTCCACCGTCGGATGGAACTCTGCCGGAGTCTCCGAAACGTTCGTCAGATGTTGGTGACGAAGTCATGGCCAACCCACCCTTGTATCGGTCCGATACATCCAAATGCCATCTTCTTGGCCTGGTTTATGAAGATGGCCCCTGAAATGACCTACCAGCTGAAACCTAGTCTGTCATATTATGTCTTGTCAGTCACATCGTCATAATAAAAAAAAATGAAACAAAACTTCCCAATCAACCCTCAACGCTCACATTGGACGGCCCAGTTCAGCCATCACACACCCTTTTTGCTTACTTTAGCAACCCATATTGTTTCTCAAACACAACACTTTTCAAAAAGATCGTCTTTCAAAGATTTCACATTCATTTATTTATTTAGGTAAAAGAAAAAAAAATTCAATGCTTGTAGTAATTCAAGCTACTTTTTTAACTTCAAAACAAAATTTATGTAAAAAAAAAAAAATGGAAATTTTTCTTTCTTGAGAGATATGGACTTCATACCTTTATGTATATATATATATGTATATATATGTATGTTCAGATCGTAGATATAAAAAAATATAAAAAAACCAAACTTACAGTCATCTTTGGGGATATCCCTCGTTGTCCTGCCGGCAGCACTCGTGAGACACTTACACTGTATTATTTTTTCTTTAAAAATATATGCATATATATATCTATATTATATTTACAAAAATTTCCTCTTTTTTTGTCTATGTGGGGTTTTTCTATTTCCACCCTCTTTATAACCAAATTCACTACACTCTAATTTGCTTTTTTTTTTCTTTTTTTTTTTCTTTACACTTCTTTTTTTTCTCTTTACTTTTTCTTTACATTACTTTTCTTTTCCCTTTTTTTTTTTCTTTTCTTTAATACTTCTAATTTCACTTTTAATTCTCTATTCTTTCAATTCACTTTCATCTTTATTCTTTAATTTCACTATCAACTTTATTCTTTAAATTCACTTTCTTTTTCCTCTTTTTTCTAATTTCTTCCTTAGGATCACTTCTGTTCATCTGATCCTTCAATCTCAATTTGTAATTCCTTCTTCCTTCTACAGCTCAGCCGCCTCTTATATGCATCTGCATATCTATCTGTTAATATGTCTTTCTTGGATTCCTTGACCTTGGGTGCCTTGACCTTAGTTAGACAGGAAAAAAAAACCTGGCAGAGGTTGTCTAACCAACCTATAAAATTTCAATTTTTAATATCTATTCAAAAGTTACTTTCCACCTTCTCTAACATACCTCTGCTTTTCTTTTATTTTTCTTCTCCCTCGCTTCTCAAAGGTTTTCCTTTAGTTCCTTCAAATTTCTATATAAAATAAATTCAATAACATATTATAATTCGCACCTTACACCTATACATATGTTTCCAAATCTTCCTTACCTTTTCTTTACTTATTCTTCCTTTTATATCTTCCTTTTTTTTTCTTTTCTTTATTTGTGTCAAAAAAACTAATTTGAAACTTTACTTTGTTTTAATTGAGCTTACTTGACCCTTTTACAAATTAAAAAAACAGTGCCGAACTTCCTCTGTCAGCTGTTTGTTTGCAAAAGAAAGTTCTATAATTTTCTTTCCTTTGTGAACTCTTTTGCTCCCGGGTACATAAGTACTTAGTTCGAATTCCGTTGTTACATCATATACATAAATACCTCTCTATTTGGATCGGTAGACAGCTGATTAACGTTTTCTATTATTCTTTTAAAATTTACCATATGTTCCTATGTTGCCATCTGTACTTCTCACTAACTGTCCACCCCCTTTCTTCACACACCTACATACATACATGCTTTCTCCTACCTTACTCTTTATTAAGCTATCGTCATACCCAATTTAATACTTACACTACCTATCACCTAATCAATACCACCTCCCTACACTAATCTACAAAAAAAACTTACATATCTCTCTTTCTCAAATTTCTTTCTAACACTTATATTTATTGCATTATTATATAGCTGAATTGCATTACCATTACCTCATTACTTTGTGTTAGAGAGAGATGGGTAGTGTGCGCAACCCAGATGGCAAGTGCGTAATCGAAGTGTCAAATCAAATATTAAGGTGTTTCGCGAATTTATGTTTCATATTTTTTTTTTTTGTCTCTTAGTTTAATATCGCGAGTTAATTCGTTTTTGTTTTGTTTTCCTATTTCTCTTTTCTTTATTATTTAGGTGATTTCATTTTCTTTTGAACTTTCACCGGTAAGTACAATTGTGTTCTTTTGTTTTTGTAGAATCTCAGGTGGGAGTTTGTTTACATATGTTACATACAAACATTTCGTATTTGAATTTTGTAAACAAACCCTCATTCTTGTTTTTTTTTTTTTTTTGATCAATTTAATTTACTTTTACATTTTTTCTAGGGTTGACTGGTGACAACAAAAAAACAATCAACACCAAACAACAAAAGGAAAGAAATTTTCGTATGAACTATAGTAAGTAGGGTGAAGTTCTTTGATTAAATGATAATTCAATAGAGTATCTTTTTTTCAGGTTTTGCACCGTAACAGGCTCGGTGGAAGTGGATGAGTGGTCGCGAGAACACTTACATCGTAAAAAAATTCATGCGTTGCAAAACACTTTGTTTATAAATAGGGTCTCGGATCGTGTGGTAGAGCCTACTCCCTGAGTTAGTTATTAAGTCTCATGCTATCTTTTATTTTAAAGTTAAATTTAGATTCTTATTTTATAATATTCTTAAACTGAAATAAACTTTAATACCTAATATACATATAATCTATTATGTCTATTTATTTTGATACCTGTACTAATTGTTCAATGTCTGAGTTAGGGGGTGGTAGTTAGATCGTCTTCTATTCTATATTGCACTATGGGTAATGAACGAAGTCGGACTTCACTAAATAAATTAACATATAAATAAGCTGATAAATAAATAAATAAATAAATAAATAAATAAATATATCAATAAAATAAATAAATAAAACTATAGATATGTAAATAAATAAATAAAAATTATATATAAATAAATCAATAAATAAGCAAAAAAAAAAAAAATATCACAGATGACTAAGAGAGGTAAAAAAAAAAGGTTTATCACAGAAAAATGGGTGCTAATAATTAGCAATATCACAGAATACGTTTTATCCAGCGGTGCTGTCTGATATCACAGTAGGCGGCTATATATTTATAGCTAGAAATATCACAGTAGGCTATATACTTATATCTAATAATATCACAGTAATAAAGATTATAATAAATAGGTACAAATACATAATAAATAAATAAATTAAACATTTACTAAAACTATCAGGTACTATTCGACTATAAAGACAACATCATCTGAGTGCGTCATTACCATGCGTACTTTAAGTATGTAAGTCTTTGGCATGGAAAACTCCTACTTTTTCGCCTCTTAAATTACCAACTTCATACAAGGAGTTACCTATTTTTCTCAAAACTATGCTTTTTGTAAATTTAGCCGCGAGTTTAGCGTTGTAATTCTCGGCAGCGTTGCTTTGCTTAAAATTTCGGCGATATACTATTTGTCCTGGTTGGTATACTACGTCCTTACTTCTAGTATTATAAATTTTCATGCCTTTTTGGTGTGCTAGTTTTAAGTTTTGAAATATTTTTGCACGAATCAATTCCAATCGATCTTCTCGGTTTAGAATCTCAATATTGGATTCTTTCACCGCGTCAAGTCTTCGAAGGAGATCATATGATTTCGCATTTTGGATCATATGGTAACCAAACACAGCGTAATATGGTTCCACCGCGATTGCTTCGTGCATCACACTGCGAAGTGAGAAAGCAACGTTGCTAACGTGGAGGTCCCATTGCTTCTGGTTTGTGCCTAGATAGGCTCTTATTTTTGCCAAAACCGATTGGTTTACTCTTTCTGATGCATTTGCTTGCGGAGAGTATATGGCCGTACGGGTGTGTCTTACACCGTATCGTTTCAAAAAGCTGGTAAATAATTCTGAGACGAATTGTTTACCATTGTCTGAATGGACAAATTCAGGTACACCAAAAACATGAAAGACGTTTTCTTCTAGAAATTTAACTACCTCAGATGATGTTGCTTTTCTAATTGCTTTCAAAAACACAAACTTACTAAAATGATCAAGTACTATGAAGATATGCGTATTTCCGTTTGAAGTCCGTGGGTATGGTCCTAAGAAGTCAATGTATAAGCGTTGAAATGGTCGTTCAGTAATTGTCTGTTGTCCCATCGGCGGTCGAGTCGTCTGGTTTATGGATTTATTGCACTTACAACTGTCGCATGAATTCACCCAGTGTTGAACATCGGTGGCCAACCCAGGCCAATAGTAAAACTGACGCAGTTTTGCTAATGTTTTGCCTATGCCTCCGTGTCCAGATGCTGGTGAGTCATGCGCAGTCTTTAATAACTCCTCTCGCAGTCCTTCGGGAACCCACAGTTTCCAGGCGCGGTCCTCCTGTATTGCGTCACCTGTCCGTACGTCAGTGCGTTTGTAAACGTATCCGTCTGAAATGCAAATGTCGGGAAGTCGGTCTTGTTGTTGTTCCACTACTTTCTTTAGTTCGTTGTACTCTTCGGACGAAAAGTGCGTGGAACTAAAGTCAATTCCAGGAGTCGAGTCGGTTTTCACGATCTCTTCCATATGGATGCGAGACAAAGTATCAGGTACTACGTTTTGGACACCTTTCCTATGTTCGATGGTGAAATCGAACGCCTGTAGCTTAAGGCTCCATCTTGCCAATCGCCCTGACAGGTCCTTCTGTGTCATCAACCACTTGAGACTGGCGTGATCGGTGATGATAGTGAAATGTAGGCCCTCAACGTAGGCTCTGAACTTCTTCACCGACAGAATCGCCGCATAGCATTCGAGTTCAGTCACGCTGTAGTTCATTTGAGCTGCATTAAGCTTCTGGGACATGAATGCCAGCGGCAACTCGTTCTTGTCGTCATCCATCTGGAAGATCACGCTACCTACTCCTGTGGTCGAAGCGTCACATTGTATGTAAAAATGTTTCGTAAAGTCTGGGTTGTTCAGTATTGGTGCTTCTACAAGTCGTCTTTTCAGTGTGTCAAATGATGTCACCGCTTCATCCGACATCTCGAACTGTTTCCCTTTTTTCAGGCAGTCAGTCATTGGGGCTGCTATCGTCGCGTAGTTCGGGATGAAGCGTCTGTACCAGCCCGTCATGCCTAGAAATCTGCGGAGTTGTTTTGGGGATTTTGGGATAGGGAAATCGTCGATCGCCGACACTTTGTCTCTGTCCGTTCGAATGTGTCCGTCTCCTACTACATATCCTAAGTACTTAATCTCCTTAAAACAAAACCTACTTTTTTCTACATTAATGGTAAGACCCGCCTGACGCAAAGCAAACGCAACTTCTTCTAGAGTCTTGATATGCGATTCGAAGTCTGGAGAGCAAATCAATAGATCGTCTAAATAAACAAACACATTCTGACGTAAGCGACCTGGTATCACCTTGTCCATCAACTTGGACATCCTCTGAGCCGCATTGCACAGTCCAAACGGCATCACCGTGAACTGATACAGTGGTCGGCCAGGGACTGTGAAGGCTGTCTTCTCTCTTGATTTACTCTCTAGAGGAATCTGCCAAAATGCGTCCTTTAAATCTATACTAGATATATATCTAGTGTCTTGCAATCTGCTAATTATTCCCTCAATATGTGGCAGAGGATATGCAAATTTCTTCGTTCTGGCGTTTACTTTGCGCGAATCTAGACATAACCTATTTTTCCCGGGTTTTCTAACTAATACGACTGGGGAGCTCCAAGCACTGTTGCTTTCTTCAATCACACCCATTTCAAGCATCCGATCAATCTCTGCGTAAAGCAGTTTTTGAACGGCTGGTGAAATGGGGTAATGTCGCTGTTTGATGGGAATGTTTTCGTCGTCCACCTCTATAACATGTTCCTCAAGAGTGGTTTTACCCAATCCGAGTACAGCGAAAGAAGGAAACAATGCCTTGACGCTCTCCAGTCGCTTAGTCTGTTCTCCGGTTAGCTCTATGTTTTGTTGTTTCTCGGTGCTAGGCACTGTCGTCACATTGAGTTCGCTCACAATATTTGGAGCAACATTAAAAGAGCTCCAAAAATCTACACCCAAATAGAGAGGTTGTTGTAGGCTGGGGACCACGAATATTTCTAAGATTTTGGATCTTCCACCCCACGAGACATTCGCGTTGAAACTGCCTTCGATTCTCTGTTGGTTTCCGTCAGCAGTTTTTATCGCATGTTGCATGTTCGTCATTTGTATCTTTTTTCTTTTGACAAAGTCTATTGCACCTTTCCCTAAACACGTCACTGAGGCTCCGCTATCCAATAGACCTAAGATGTCCTCACCTTCTAATTGCACTTTTGTAAAAGGTCTATTGTCGTCACTTATTGTCAAAATTGAAGCTTCTATCCTGCTATGCATTCGTCTTTTTATTGCACTTATTTCCCTTAGCCTAGCTATTTTCCTATAGTTTCTACTTTTCGTCTTTGTAGTGTCCAGTTCTTCACCGAAGATTCGCTTTCGCGCTTCTTCATAGCGTCTCTTCCTTTCGTGTAGGCTCAACCTAGGGTCAATACCATTGGTCAAGTGAGTCACTGGGGTTTCAGTCTTTTCTATCTCTCTCTTTAATATGTTTACTTGGTCAGTTTGTCGTCTGTCTTGTTGTTCTCCGGGATTGTCATTTTCGTCGGCTGTTGGCTCCCGGGTACACTGCCGACCCTGGAGTTTTCCTGACAAGTCTGACATCTATAGGGTATGTTACCTTGTCCACACCCAAAACAAGTCAGAGTATGAAACGTCGAGTTACATACTCCCGTCTGTTGTCTGTTTCTAAAATTGTCATTAAGTTTATCTCTGTCATTGTTTATTGGTTTTTGTTTGTCATTATACCTGTCATATCTCTTGTCGTTTCTATTCGGTTGGAAAGCTGCTACCTCTACTTCTTCGTCATCTGACTCGTCATACCTCCTAGTACTAACTTTTCTTTCTTGTCCCAACTCATTAACAAATCTTCTCTTTGCATCTCTAGCCGTCAAGTGTTCTTCTGCTCGTCTACATTCGTCTCTCAATTCCCTTATACTACTGATAGAGCAACCAAATATCAACGTCGCTACTCTCTCTTTTAAATTTTTCTTCACCATCGATACCAGGTCCGGTTCGCTTGGTTTGACTTGCATTTGCAATGTCAAACTCCTGATATCGGCGTAAAACTCGTCGAATGTCTCGTGAGGCTGCTGTTTCCGATCCATAATCGATCGCAGGATCTCGAAATCTCTTTTATTTGGCTTAAATTGCCTGATGAGTTCACTCTTCAAGTCGTGATAATTTAGGAGATAATCGTCCTGGTTCTCCTCCAGATATTGCCAGTACCATTGTTCTGCCGCTCCGGAAACGAGGTGGTGAAAGTTCGCAAATAGCTGATCGTCTGTCAGTCCTGTCTTCTTTCGTATCGTCTCCACTCTAAAAATAAAACTTTCAACCGACATGGTTTTTGACGTTCCATCAAACTTCACCCCCCATTTATGAACATCAACCCTCGGGTTGTTGTCCCTAGATGAGTGATGAGCGTTTGATGGACCATGTCGAGGTTGACTATTTCTCGAGTGGCTGGCCCTTTCGTTCGTAAGCGTTTGGTCTTGGTCTGATCTCCTGGTCGTCGTGTTCCTGTGTTCCGTCAACGAGAGTTCCAGTGCGTTGAATTTCTGGTCCATTGTCGTCATCGTCTTGTCCAGTAGTTTCATAACGCTACTTAAGCCTTCTGCTAAGAAGCCCATCGTCCTTGTCTGGCTTTCCTTCACAGCTAGATTCGCCACCGTCTCCATCCTTTCGTAAAGGTCTTGCGTTGTCAAAATTCTTGGTCTTACAGCGTCCCCTCCATTCGCGTTATTGTGGTTTTGTCTTTGTTCTTGTAGCAGTCTCGAATGTTCTTCTTGTAGTTTCCTGTTCTCTTCCAAAAGTCTGTCACGTTCTGTCTGGCCAGGTTCGTTGTTAAAGTAATCTTCATCACCACCGTGTTCTTCTTCGTCTTCACTGTGGTTCCTTTCCTGTTCGTACTGTCCTTGTTCTTGGTTCCTGTTCGTATCTGTTGGGTCTGTGTCTTCGTTTTGCAGTCTATCGTTCAAATTTCGTATCATGTTTATCACGTCTTGGTCTGGTCTAGTACCGTCTATCGCGTTTCTTCCTTCCGGAACGTCAACCGCCGGTACTGGCACACCTGATCTTCCTGCGATCGGGTCCCCAACCTGATTAGCCGAACTTCTCGTGGTTGGCCCGTTTCTCGGAATGGCTCCTTGCTTCCGAGCTTTGTCAGGCATCCTACCACGAATCGTAACGGAACTCAAACAAAGCACCCTGTTCCCAAGAACACCGAAAAGAAAATTTATTTTCAGATTTGTCTTTTCCTTTCTTTCAAGGCTGAAGGAAATTTTTGAAACAAACAAAAAACTCAAAAAGAAAAACAACTAAAAAAAACTAAATTCAAAATTCAAACTTAAAAAGCTGCTAAAAAAAACCCTTTTTTTTTTGTGTCGAAATCCAACAAAAAAAAATATAATTCCACAAAAAAAAAATTCAAAACCAAAAAAAAACTAACCTATTCAAAAAAAAATAAATGCTAAAAAAAACTAACCCTAATAAAACTTCAAAAATCTAAAGAATTCAAAAAAAAATTTCAATCTTTCCTACAAAAAAAATTCAAAAAAAAGAGTAAAACCTTTTTTGAACCACTAAAAAAAATCAATAAAAAGGAAAGTGAATTCAAAAAAAAAACAAAATGATAAAGTAAGAAATAAAAAAAAAATTATAAAAAAAAACCAAAGAAATTCAAAAAAAATTCAAAATTCAAATTATTCCAAAAGAAAATAAAAAAAATATATTTAAAAAATAATAAAATGATAAAAAACATAAAAAAAAACAAATCCAAGATTTCAATTATTCGTAAAAAAAAAATTATTAGTTTTGCTATTGTTGTTGTAGGTATCTCTATAATTTGATAAGGTGTGTGAGGCTGCACTGGTTTTCCTTTCCGAATGCTAACTGGTTGCTGGTAGATTGTTTCAAAGTTTTGGTTGTCTTGTCTAAGTATTTGTCCGTCTGTTTCAGCTGGTGCGCTCGGAGTCCAGCCGGTGCTTCAGTTCATCCCCACTTCAAAACCACTACATAACCCTCGGCGTTTAGCCAGAAATATGGTTGGCTCCGAAGTGAGAATTTACTTCCACATGAATGAAGTTCTCGACGCCTAATCCTCTACCTCACGAGAAGTTGGGTAAACCCTACTCAACGGATAGCTGAGGGTCAGACGTCGTTAACCTCACTCTACTCTTGGCGTCATCCTGAATCAAAAGTGAACTACCTCACTAGGTCTCAGACGTAAAGCCTTAAGACTGGATAGCAGTCACCGATTCATGACCACCAAGAGTTCCCTCTGTCCCTAGATTTGCATCGGGTTTTGGGAAAAAAATTAAATTGGAAAAAAAAAATGAAAAAAAAAAAAAATAATGAAAATTATCTACGATAGGCCAAAATCGGACTATCGCTAGGTCTCGTTGGGCGCCATTGTTAGGAGCTGGGAATCCACGGGGGATGAACTTTGGTACTATTGAAAGGAGCAGTGGCACGCTTGTGGTTGCTCGGAACTAACTCGTCGGATGGGGGGGATTCTTGCTCTTTCAATAGTACCTCCCACTCACTAAACAAAATTATCGTGCCTAGGATTTGGGAAGGAGTGGAAAAGGAATAGGAAGGGAAGCTACTATATAAGGATAGGACAAAGGAAAAGGAACAAAAAGGAAATGCAAAACCAAGAGACGTGAGCTCCATCCAAGGATACAAGAAAGTGGTGCTTCGGCTCAGAAAAAAAAAATAAAATTCCTATTAAAACGAAATTTTTTTCCAAAAGGAAAAAAAAATAATAAAGAAAAATTAATGAAAAAAAAAAATTAATAAAAAAACTTAATCCCTAGCTATCCTACCTAACCCAACACCAAAATACCCTAAACTTATCTACTACCTACTTAATACTATTTACTACTAACCTACTACCTTTTGAACCGAAGACACTCTTATCCCCTTCCACCGTCGGATGGAACTCTGCCGGAGTCTCCGAAACGTTCGTCAGATGTTGGTGACGAAGTCATGGCCAACCCACCCTTGTATCGGTCCGATACATCCAAATGCCATCTTCTTGGCCTGGTTTATGAAGATGGCCCCTGAAATGACCTACCAGCTGAAACCTAGTCTGTCATATTATGTCTTGTCAGTCACATCGTCATAATAAAAAAAAATGAAACAAAACTTCCCAATCAACCCTCAACGCTCACATTGGACGGCCCAGTTCAGCCATCACACACCCTTTTTGCTTACTTTAGCAACCCATATTGTTTCTCAAACACAACACTTTTCAAAAAGATCGTCTTTCAAAGATTTCACATTCATTTATTTATTTAGGTAAAAGAAAAAAAAATTCAATGCTTGTAGTAATTCAAGCTACTTTTTTAACTTCAAAACAAAATTTATGTAAAAAAAAAAAAAATGGAAATTTTTCTTTCTTGAGAGATATGGACTTCATACCTTTATGTATATATATATATGTATATATATGTATGTTCAGATCGTAGATATAAAAAAATATAAAAAAACCAAACTTACAGTCATCTTTGGGGATATCCCTCGTTGTCCTGCCGGCAGCACTCGTGAGACACTTACACTGTATTATTTTTTCTTTAAAAATATATGCATATATATATCTATATTATATTTACAAAAATTTCCTCTTTTTTTGTCTATGTGGGGTTTTTCTATTTCCACCCTCTTTATAACCAAATTCACTACACTCTAATTTGCTTTTTTTTTTCTTTTTTTTTTTCTTTACACTTCTTTTTTTTCTCTTTACTTTTTCTTTACATTACTTTTCTTTTCCTTTTTTTTTTTTTCTTTTCTTTAATACTTCTAATTTCACTTTTAATTCTCTATTCTTTCAATTCACTTTCATCTTTATTCTTTAATTTCACTATCAACGTTATTCTTTAAATTCACTTTCTTTTTCCTCTTTTTTCTAATTTCTTCCTTAGGATCACTTCTGTTCATCTGATCCTTCAATCTCAATTTGTAATTCCTTCTTCCTTCTACAGCTCAGCCGCCTCTTATATGCATCTGCATATCTATCTGTTAATATGTCTTTCTTGGATTCCTTGACCTTGGGTGCCTTGACCTTAGTTAGACAGGAAAAAAAAACCTGGCAGAGGTTGTCTAACCAACCTATAAAATTTCAATTTTTAATATCTATTCAAAAGTTACTTTCCACCTTCTCTAACATACCTCTGCTTTTCTTTTATTTTTCTTCTCCCTCGCTTCTCAAAGGTTTTCCTTTAGTTCCTTCAAATTTCTATATAAAATAAATTCAATAACATATTATAATTCGCACCTTACACCTATACATATGTTTCCAAATCTTCCTTACCTTTTCTTTACTTATTCTTCCTTTTATATCTTCCTTTTTTTTTCTTTTCTTTATTTGTGTCAAAAAAACTAATTTGAAACTTTACTTTGTTTTAATTGAGCTTACTTGACCCTTTTACAAATTAAAAAAACAGTGCCGAACTTCCTCTGTCAGCTGTTTGTTTGCAAAAGAAAGTTCTATAATTTTCTTTCCTTTGTGAACTCTTTTGCTCCCGGGTACATAAGTACTTAGTTCGAATTCCGTTGTTACATCATATACATAAATACCTCTCTATTTGGATCGGTAGACAGCTGATTAACGTTTTCTATTATTCTTTTAAAATTTACCATATGTTCCTATGTTGCCATCTGTACTTCTCACTAACTGTCCACCCCCTTTCTTCACACACCTACATACATACATGCTTTCTCCTACCTTACTCTTTATTAAGCTATCGTCATACCCAATTTAATACTTACACTACCTATCACCTAATCAATACCACCTACCTACACTAATCTACAAAAAAAACTTACATATCTCTCTTTCTCAAATTTCTTTCTAACACTTATATTTATTGCATTATTATATAGCTGAATTGCATTACCATTACCTCATTACTTTGTGTTAGAGAGAGATGGGTAGTGTGCGCAACCCAGATGGCAAGTGCGTAATCGAAGTGTCAAATCAAATATTAAGGTGTTTCGCGAATTTATGTTTCATATTTTTTTTTTTTGTCTCTTAGTTTAATATCGCGAGTTAATTCGTTTTTGTTTTGTTTTCCTATTTCTCTTTTCTTTATTATTTAGGTGATTTCATTTTCTTTTGAACTTTCACCGGTAAGTACAATTGTGTTCTTTTGTTTTTGTAGAATCTCAGGTGGGAGTTTGTTTACATATGTTACATACATACATTTCGTATTTGAATTTTGTAAACAAACCCTCATTCTTGTTTTTTTTTTTTTGATCAATTTAATTTACTTTTACATTTTTTCTAGGGTTGACTGGTGACAACAAAAAAACAATCAACACCAAACAACAAAAGGAAAGAAATTTTCGTATGAACTATAGTAAGTAGGGTGAAGTTGTTTGATTAAATGATAATTCAATAGAGTATCTTTTTTTCAGGTTTTGCACCGTAACATATTGTTTTTAAAAAAAGTATACGATAGTATAGGTATATAGTAACTAATATAATATATTTTACGTAGTAACTTATATAATATAAATCAAATAGAAGCATGCAAAATAATATGACACGTTTATTGTAAATGCTGACAGAATGTTGCTAGGTGTTGAAAATGTAGTCCCGTTTGACGTCTCTCTTGGTATCTCTTGGTATTCGTTGCGGGATTTTTTTTTTTTTTTTTTTTTTTTTTTTTTTTTTTTTTTTTTTTTTTTTTTTTACCTTACAGTTTTAGCGTTCATTTCAAGTAGATAGAAGTATACAGCCATATATAGAACCGTACAGTTATAGCGTTCATTTCAAGTAGATAGAAGTATATAGCCACGTGGTGGCGACGACGACGATGGACGTAGGTTGCTGTTTGGTGGTTCAATTCTGAGAATTGCAGTAGCTTATTTTAGCCATGAAGTATGCTTATTTTATTTCATTTTTGGTTTGATATTTTGACTGTTTTTTCTTATTATTAGTGGACTGATTTTCCATTTGAGTTTAGCCCCATTCCCTTGTTTAGTTTTATTGATAATTTGACTTATTACATAGAAGGAAAATGTGCTTTTATATTACACAGGAGGAAAATGTGCTTTTATATGCCTCACTTATTAGATAAACACTTTATTTATGTATTCATATACTTTTCTTTAGTAAAAATCAATGAAAATCGTTTTAAATTTACTAGAACTTGATTTTTGTTTCTGCACTTCGAAATGGCTGCGGTGATCGTCGTGTGAGGGAAAATTTACCTCTTTTTTTTTTTTTTTTTTTTTTTTTTTTTTTTTTTTTTTTTTTTTTTTTTTTTTTTTTTTTTTTTTTTTTTTTTGTAAACTTGAGTACACACAATCAAACGGTCGCCATGTATTAACAATTTTAATGTTTTTGAGAATGTAACGTAGCATGTAATGCTTTTTATCGGATTATTCACTATTACTTAAAGCGCACAGCAACCATCTAGTTCAACAACACAATCAAATTAAATGTGGTTTTTGTTTTTTTCTTTTTTTTTTCGCACTCAGTAATTTTTAAGTTTCACTTTCAGTTTAATTCTTTTTTCCTTTGTTAGACCACAGACACGTTAAAAAAAACTGTTCATCTGCTTATCTCTCACGTCTCACCACACCAGATATGCTTTTTTTTTTCTTTTTCTTTTAATTGTCACGGTCGCCATGTAGCTGTTTATCTAGCGAAGAAGAAAGGAAGGAGAGAGATAAAAAGAAAGACGATGTTTATAGTTTGAAGGTCTGCAGTCGACTGACTGATTTATTATATGAGTAGGTAGTATAAGTATGACGTAATTATAGTAGTATAAGTAGTAGTATAAGAGCATAACGTACTACGTATTGTACATATGTATTATGTACTGTACAGCAATGAACAAAACAAACAGATTTATTACCCCAGGTGGCAGTCCAGCAAAATTGGAAAATCCACTCTCTAAAGAGATCGGCCCTACGGATTCTGGGGAGGACCACTTATTGCTTAAAAATTTTTGAAAACGGAGTAAGAAAATACAGAGAAATCCACCAAAAAACTACTCCCAAAGGGTTACACCATCGAAAACCCCAACTAAGACAAATGACGTAAAAGTCATTAGCCAAAAAGAAACCAATGTCTCTGAAATTATCGACACTGCAGGACAACAGAGTTTCAAAGAAATCAAAGAAAACTGCCAAACCAAATCAAAAGATTACTATGATGAATGGCAAAAGGATATAACAGCAAGAAAGAAACTTGAAACCTTAGTTCAAAGTCTTCAGGAGCAAGTAAAAAGACTCGAAGAAAAGGTGTCCCTATTTGACAAGGAACACAAGTCTACGGATCAGACAAGTCAACAAGATACTGTTACTGTGTATCAAACTGACGAAGAAGAACTTTTATTTGAAACTGAAAGAAAAAGAAGTAAGCGCACTGCTAAAAAACGAAAAGCGGAAGGTAGCCCCGAGTTGCAAACAAAGAACCAGCAAACCTCGAAAACTGAAAATAAAAAAGACTTGGGTATTACAAAGAATAATGCAAATAATGTGCTAGCCAATGCTAAACCGAAGTCTTTGTCTGAAGGCAACAGAAAAACTGTACCACCACCAATTATGATCAAAGGATTCCCAAATTTTGGATATCTTAAGAAAATGATTGAGAAATGTACTAAAAAAGCTTGCAAATATACATCGTATAACAAAGACAATTGGAAAGTCAATGTCGAGGAAGATGATGACTATAGACTGGTCACTGAGGAACTAAGCAAACATAAAATCCAGTGGCACTCGTATGAAAACAAGTCCACAAGACCAATAAAAGTAGAAGCCAGAGGCCTACATTCCTCATGTTCTCCAAAAGAATTAGTAGAAGACCTTGTTCAAGCAAGCATCCAAGCCCTTGATGCAATCAATCTTATTAAGAATGAGACTACTAAGGACTCTGCTGGGGAACCAATAATAATAAAGAGATCCCTGCCTTTATTCACGCTATTTTTCGACAGCAAACAAAGTCTTGAAAATGTCTATAGGATTCGATCAATCTTGGGCAGAAAAGTCAAAATTGAGCCACTGCGAAAATCAAAAATTGTTCCGCAATGTAAACGATGCCAAGCATTTGGCCACACCCAAAAATATTGCAACCGCGAGTTTGCTTGTGTTAAGTGTGAAGGAAAACATGCAACTAAAGACTGCCCATCAAGCAAAGAACAGAAAGCAAAATGTGTAAACTGTCAAGGTAATCACCCTGCAAGCTATAGAGGCTGTCCAGTTGCTAAAAGATTTCAAAAATCCAAAAGCAAAATGACATCCGGTGAAATAAAGCCCAGCAATCCAGCAAATACAAAAAGAACTCCTGAAGCTGAAGATAAAGGTAAGAAAGAACTTCCGAAGGAAGCTGTTAAAAGCAAAAGCGACGAAAATAAATCCTATTCACAGATTGTTAAAAACGTGCGTAAGAATGAAGAAACTTCCATTAAAGAAATACTTGAACTTATTCTTAAAAGAATTGACAATCAGGATTTGAACATCAAACGGCTAAATGAAGAAGTCGCTCTTAAAAAACAATGATGGACAGAACACTAAAAATTGGAACATGGAATGCAAACGATCTTTGACACCATTTATCAGAATTAAAAATCTTCTTAGACATCGAACACATAGATATTTGTCTGGTGTCCGAAACTCATTTCTCAAGTGGACTGTTTCTTGATGATTTAATATCGAACTATATTTGCTACCACGCTCCTCATCCAGCTGATAAGGCTAGAGGTGGATCGGTAATCCTCATAAAAAAGAGCTTAAGACACCATGAAGAAGTTATGTTTACAAACGGGAATATGCAAGTAACAATAATTAGTATTTGTATGAAAAAGAAAGACTTCAAGTTGGCATCAATATATTGCCCGCCGAGGCGTTCCCCGACTGAAGATGATTATACAGAACTGCTAAATCTACTAGGACATAACTTCCTTGTTGGCGGTGACTTTAATGCTAAGCACACCCATTGGGGATCCAGACTTATAACAACAAAAGGCAGAAGGCTTTACAAAGCATGCCTCAAATACAATTGCGAGTTTAATTCATCCAGATCACCAACATACTGGCCATCGGATTAAAGTAAAATACCAGACCTTGTTGACTTTTTCATAGTTAAAGGTATTGTAACGTGCGCTTAGTTCGCAAAAATAAAACTCTACCTTTCAATTTAATTCTACCACTTTTATTCAGTATCTACTTTCGATATACACTTTATTCGAACTCAACTCAATTACGTTTATTCAATATTCACACTATCACTTTCTAAATAAAACTGACTTCTGGTTGCGTCAGCTCCCTCTTTATATAGAAGTGTGAAACATCGAGAGATTTCTAGTAGTTTTTCTATGAACCATGATGTCTAGACAAGTTCCCCTCCCGGTATTTTTCTGCACACACACACACTCACTCACAAACAACGTCTGCCATTATAGCACTCCATTATAGCGTTGCCAGCACTTGTGTTTTCGGTTTAACGTTTTCAATTAGGAAATCAGCATGAAATGTTGGGTGCACATTACACTGCCCCCTCCTTAAGATTGTTCGTCCCGAATAATTCCATTTGCAGCCTCCCCACTATATCGATGCAGCCGGTCACAATGCACTACTTTTAACTTGCCTCTTAGTCCTCTTTGGATGCGGTAGACCACGTCGTTAATCCTCGTGACAACAGTATAAGGACCTTCCCAGTTCTGCTGAAGTTTCGGTGACAATCCCTTTTGACGATGAGGATTATAAAGCCACACACGATCTCCTGCTTGGAATCCTGCCGTTGTCGCTTTTGTGTCGTACCGTGTCTTCATCCGGTCGCTGTAGGTTTTCATCCGTTCCCTTGTTTTTTTATGGATGTCAGCGAGTCTCTCCTTGAGGTCGTCCACATACTCGTTCGTGTCCTGTGGCTCCTCTGTGGGGCATCCAAATCTAAGTTCGCTGGGCAGCCGCATGGTTTTCCCGAACAGGATGTCAGATGGTGTTTATCCTGTCGAGCTATGTACTGCACTTCTATAGGCCATCAGGAATAGCGGTACGTGCCTATCCCAGTCTCTTTGGTAGTCGCCTACGACCTTGGTGAGGTGTTCTTTCAAGGTCCGGTTGAATCTTTCAACCATCCCATCAGACTGTGGATGAAGCGGTGTGGTTCTAGTCTTCTTAATGCCAAGTAGTCCGCACACTCCTTGGAAGATGTTGACCAAGGGAGGGGTCGGAATGGAGTTCCATAGGAACACCAAACCTACTCACCCAGTTAAACACAATCTGGTCGACCACCGTTTTGGCCTCTTGATTTGGGATGGCATACACCTCAGGCCACTTGCTAAAGTAGTCCATTACAACCAGAATGTACTTGTTTCCAGCGTTGGTCTCTGGAAAAGGCCCAGCCACATCTACTGCAATCCTCTCAAAAGGCGATCCAACGTTGTACTGATGCATTTTACTTTGAATCTTCCTACCCGGTCCTTTGGTTGCAGCACACTTGTCACATGTTCGGCACCACTTCTCCACGTCATCTCTAGCATGTAACCAGTAGAACCGATGTCGAACCTCCAGTGTTTTGTTTACTCCCAGGTGGCCTCCAGAAGGTCCGTCGTGCATCTCCCGAAGAACTTCACTGACTTTCGATTGCGGTACGATCAGCTGCATCACATATGACTTACCGTCAGCGGATTCCCATCTTCGCCTGAGGACACCTTCTTGCACATATGGTGAGTCCCACTGTGCCCAATAGGCTTTGAGAACTGGGCTCCTGTCAGAAATGTCTCCCCATTCAGGTTTCTCTTCATTTTCTTTCCATGCGAGAATGGGTTCGTTATCTGGATCCTCCTGTTGAGCAGTCCTCACTTCCTCATTGCTCCATCCGCATATTGAGTCAGCTCTTAGTCGCTGAGCGGTAATATTTTCTTTTTCTTCTTGCCGCTTACAATGCTTGCAATCCACTTTGCAAGGTCTTCGGGATAATGCGTCGGCGTTTGAGTGCAACTTTCCTCTGCGGTGTTGAATCTGATGGTAATCATAAGTCTGCAATCTTTCTATCCACCTTGCGACTTGACCTTCTGGATTTTTGAAGTTCAACAGCCAGTTCAGAGCACCATGGTCTGCCCGCAGAAGGAATTTCTGTCCATAGATGTACTTATGGAAGTGCTTTGTTGCCAAGATAAGAGCTAGCAGTTCCCTTCTGGTCACGCAGTAGTTTCTTTCGGGCTTCGAGAGGACCTTGCTGTAATATGCCACCACTTTCTCTTCGCCATCATGCACTTGGGATAGTACCGCCCCGATTCCAACGTTGCTTGCATCAGCGTCGATGATGAACGTTTTGCCAGGTGTTGGATGTGCCAGCACTGGAGCGTTACGGAGGCGATATTTGAGTTCCTGAAAAGATTTCTCGCACTCACCTGACCATTTAAACTGCTTCCCTTTTTCGGTGAGCTGATGTAAACTCTTTGCAACTCCAGCAAAGTTCTTAACAAAACGGTAAGACCAAGAAAGCTTCGGAGTTGATGTTTGTCCTGTGGTGTTGGCCAATTTTTGACGGAGTCAACTTTTTCAGGATCAGTCTTCACTCCTTGGGAAGAGATGATGTGTCCCAAATACTTAACTTCGGTTTTGAAAAGTGCACATTTTTCCGGATTCAGTTTAAGGTTAGCCTCTCGAAGTCTCTGAAACATGGCTTTTAGGTTCTTGCAATGTTGGTCAAATGTTTTCCCGTAAACAATGACATCGTCCAAGTAGACTAGGCACGCTTTCCACGTCAGTCCTTGAAGAACGCACTCCATCAAACGCTCGAATGTTGCCGGAGCGTCGCATAGCCCAAACGGCATAACTTTGAACTGCCAGAGCCCATTACCTGTTGAAAACGCCGTCTTTTCCCGATCATCTGGGTGGATGTCAACTTGCCAATATCCACTCTTCAAGTCCAGCGTCGAGAACCACTGGGCTCCCTCCATGGCATCCAGGGTATCACTGATTCTGGGCAGGGGATAGCTGTCCTTCTTAGTCACATCATTCAGCCTTCGGTAGTCCACACAAAAACGAGTGCTTCCGTCTTTCTTTTTCACTAGCACCACTGGTGACGCCCAAGGACTTTTGGAATTTTCGATAAGACCGTCCTTCTTCATTGCTGTTATCATTTCTTCAACCTCACCTTGTTTGGCCAGTGGAAGACGTCTTGCGGGTTGACGAATCGGTCTTGCATCTCCTGTGTTGATGCGATGCTGCACCAACTGTGTCCTACCATATTGTCCCTTTTGCGATGCGAAGATGTCAGTGTACTCTTGTAGGAGATTTTCAGCCATCCTTGTTTGTTGGTGATCAAGGTTGGATGAATTCAGTATTTTAGCTCTGACGGTTTTGAGCTCCTCCGGAGTTATAGTTTTTCTCGGGCTTCGTCTGTGATCTTCGTAATTGCTGCAACCGATTCGCAACGTCCAACGACTTCTCCTTTCTTCAACCTTACATCGTACGGTCTGGTGTTTAGTAATCGTATGGGGACCATTTTGTTTTTCGGTGCTACCAGTGTTTTCCCAATGATGACGCTTTGGGAGGAACACTCTGGGTCTGGTTCCACCATGAGGTATCGAAGGCTTCCAAACTCAGCTTCCAGTTTTGTCCAAACGAACACTTCAGAAGAAGGAGGCAGAATCAGATCTTCCGTGATGACAGTTCTCAGTGTCGACATACTTTCGTTCGAATAGGTCATTGGAAGTTCCTTATTTTGGTACTTCAAAACCTGATTACCGATGTCTAAAGTAACTCCGTGCTGTTTCATAAAGTCGATTCCAATGATGCACTCATCACATATATCTGCCACGGGTAGGGGTCAACTCGCGGTTTTTTTCTCGCAAACGTTCACTTCGCAAAGTACAATACGCAATTTCTTATTTCGCATATCAACAACTCGCATATTGTTTTTTCGCAATTCTTGTTTGGCAAATTAATGTTTGCCTTGGCGTTCATCTTGCTGTAAGATCATTTCGCATTTATTGTTTCGCTGTTACCTAAATCGCTTTACCTTATCTCGCATTGATTTATTTCGCTTTTTGATATTTCGCATTATGTTATATGGCAAAATATTATTATTATTATATTTTTTGAATTTGTTTGGTTTTCACTTTATCTCATGTTCACAAATTTCGCGCGAAATTTGTGAACATGAGATAAAGTGAAAACCAAACAAATTCAAAAAATATAATAATAATAATATTTTGCCAAATAACATAAAGCCAAAAACCACCCACCTAAATGAAATAATAAGCAAAAATTTCAATTGTTATGTACAACACTATTTTATTAACAACAACGAAAACAAATCAAAACTATTTATTGTCATAAACATTACTATCAAAAAAAAAAAAACAATTTCAAAGAGCGAACAAAACGAATAAAGTTGGTAATTACTAATTAGTATAATTTCTCTCTCGTTTAACTACTTGTTGTAGAGCTAATTTTGAAGGTAAATTGACACTAACTTCATGGCTACACGATGCAATTGAGTCTTGGACTATTTTGCAACTCTTGTCCACACCTCTCTTAGCGCACTTTTTAATGGTTGATAATAGTCGTAGTATATCCACTTTTATCTATTCTACCAAAATCAAAAGAAACACCATCTACATCTACACTGAGCTTATCTCTTCCCCGAATAGATCTAAATATACTGCACACTCTTTCTCTGTTATTATTACTATCCATTTTAGATTTCAATTATAGAAAAAATTAATAAAAGACTTTAGCATTCGCATTGAACTACTCCAAAGGGCTATCACAAGATCACTGCATGAAACATCAATAAAACTGAAAAAAAAAAAAATGCGTGCAAAGAATTGAATAAACAAGTGGATTAGAAGCGTGTGGCGAATTAACTGTTTGCGAGATAAGGGAATCCAAAAGTATCATCAGCCAGTTGCATTATAAGCCAGTTGATTGGAATGCGAAAGAAGAAAAAGCATAATGACTTAATGTTTCAGCGAGATGAGTGCAAGGCGAGATGACAATTTGGGAGCTGACTCTTGCGAAATGAATAAAAATTGTTTAGACATTCGCGAGATCATCGTTTGCCAAATGAAATGCGCGAATTGTTCGGCACCCATCTGCCACCAGGAATTGATGAGTAAACACTAGATTGGCCAGTCGGATCTTAAGACACACTTCTCCATATACTCTTGCTGCTTCTCCCGTTGCGGTTCTTAGACGGTAGCTATTGGTGTTATGAAGCCACGTCGTCTTTACCAGGTCTCGACGTACTATGGAGGCTGTGGCACCGGTGTCGATGGTAGCCACATGTTTGTTCCCGTCAATAGTAGTCTCCACAGTCAGACTTTTGTTGTCTCGTTTGGTCTGAGAGACCTGGATGGTGGTTCTGGGGCCATCGATACAAGAAACCAGCCTCTGCCCCTCGAAGTTAGTTCTTACTCGTTTCCCTGATGGGAAACGGATTGATGGGCAACGCTGGTGCTGTTGTTACCTTGCTCTGCGTTGGATCTCTTGCTTCCACAATGTTGACAACCGGCTTTATTTGGTGGTAGTCGGCATTGACGCTGTAAGTGCCCGGTCTTGTTGCAGTTCCAACATCTTGCTAGTCCGCTCCGGTTCTTTTGTATTTCAGCTCTTTGGCACGAGCATTCTTCGACTATGGCCTCTCTTAGTCGATGTACTCCCTGAGAAGCCTGCTCTGCTGCTTCAATTGTCAATGCGAATGCTAAAGTTTCGGAAAGAGTACGTGTTCTAGCAGTTCGCACAGACCTCTGAAGATGTATATCGGAAATGGCACGAACGAAGGACTCAACAGCTAGCTGGTTGATGATTTCTTCTCCAGCATCCGGGTATGCAAGGTGAACCAGTCTTTCGACGTCTGCCTGGAGCTGCTGTAGACTTTCACCCCTTTTCTGGACTCTGTTATTGAGTTGGACTCGGAAGACTTCTTTCAAGTGGCTATCTCCAAAGCGTTTATCTATACTATAGCTGCCACGAGAGAGCCGAAATCGCCGCTCTTACCAGCTGGAACTGTTTGAAGTAATTCAGCTGCTGGTCCTCTTAGAGCAAGAGTCAGTGCAATGTACTTGTCTTCGTCATCCCAGCCATTTGTTGTCGCGGCTGCCTCAAATTGTCTCTTGTAAACTGGCCAAGAAGACTTTCCATCAAATGTTGGGGGTTTCATCTCCTTTTTCCTTGCAAACTCTCCAGCAGATTCTGGAATTTTGATTTTCCGGATCTGGTCTAATTCCTTGGTGAGAACATCACATCGATTTTCTACGCCTTCGAAACGATTCTCTACAACAGAAAGCTGTTTTTCCACACCTTCAACGCGTTCGTCAATGGCACATACATTTTTCTCGATGTTGCCCAATTTGCCTTCTAGAATGTTTTTCTGACCTTCCAAAACATTCTGTTGCGTCTCAAGTCTTTCGAGAATATTCTGTTGTTCTTTCTTTTGTTCGTTTCGTTGTTCTTCAATCAGCTTCTTTTGCTCGTTTCGTTGCTCTTCCAGATTCTTTTGTTGTACTTCGAGTCGTTCAAGAACATTCTGCTGTTCCTTCTTTTGATCGTTTCGTTGCTCTTCCAGACGTCCGAGAATATTTTGCTGTTGCTCTTCAATCATTTTCTTTTGTTCGTTTCTTTGTTCTAATAAAAGCTTCATTATACTAGAAAAATCTACATTTTCACTTACTTCCTCTTCTTCCACTTCTGTTTCAAAAACAAATGTGTTTACGTCTTTCCCTTGCTGTTCCAAATAGTTACGCAAGCGCAGGACGAGCTCATTTTTCGATCCCGCTCTAGAAAGATTTCGCTAACCTAACTCACTTTTAAGCTCAATGCAGTTGAGCTCTTCTAACAACTTACCCATTTTCACTGTATATAATTATTATTTCTCTTTTTACTTTTTTTTTTTTTTTTACACTTTACTAGTCAAATAACTTTTATTTACACTTCTGACACCAATGTAACGTGCGCTTAGTTCGCAAAAATAAAACTCTACCTTTCAATTTAATTCTACCACTTTTATTCAGTATCTACTTTCGATATACACTTTATTCGAACTCAACTCAATTACGTTTATTCAATATTCACACTATCACTTTCTAAATAAAACTGACTTCTGGTTGCGTCAGCTCCCTCTTTATATAGAAGTGTGAAACATCGAGAGATTTCTAGTAGTTTTTCTATGAACCATGATGTCTAGACAAGTTCCCCTCCCGGTATTTTTCTGCACACACACACACTCACTCACAAACAACGTCTGCCATTATAGCACTCCATTATAGCGTTGCCAGCACTTGTGTTTTCGGTTTAACGTTTTCAATTAGGAAATCAGCATGAAATGTTGGGTGCACATTACAGTATCAAACGAAACCATATAAGAGTCGAAGGTAAATATGACTTATCATCAGATCATACACCGGTGATTTTATCACTTAATGAATCGGAGATAATGGAAAAAAGTAATCCTAAGCTAGTAAATAATAAAACAAACTGGAGTGAATTCAGAGAAAAGCTTGAAAGCTATATAAATCTCAGATCCCCTATGGAAACAAAAGAGCAAATCGACTTTGAAGTAGAACAATTCATTGCCGATGTTCAACAAGCTGCAGAAGAAAGTACACCAACTTACTCGAGTAGGAAGCAAACTGAAACAAAATACCCTGCCGAGATAAGAGAGTTGATATTGGAGAAGAGAAGAGCTCGAAAAAAAAAACAAATCTACGAGTTCACAAATGATTCATTAAGTAGATTCCTGAAAAATTTAACGACTGATGCTTCAACCGATTATTCGCTCTGGAAAGCAGCTAAGCACCTGAAAAGACCGCAGTTACAAAACCCGCCAATAAAATCTCTAAACGGGAATTGGATTGGAAATCCGAAAGAAAAAGCTTACCTGTTGGCAGAACATCTTGCGAATGTTTTTAAGCCATTCCCAGCAAATACATCTGAAAACAACTTACAGTTTATTGATAAAGTCCATGAAGTTGACATACCAATTGTCACACTCAAAGAAATAAAAAGTATGTATGTGTCGAAATCAACTATCGAACAAAAAATCACCTGGGCACGATCTAATAACTTCTCAGGTTATGAAAGAAATGCCATCAAAAGCCTTCATAAAACTCTAATTCATAATAAATGCATGCCTAAAGACCCAATATGTCCCACATCATTGGAAAATTGCTGAAGTAATTGTTATACCAAAGCAAGGTAAGCCACCAACAGAAGTGACGTCTTACAGACCAATATCGCTTATACCAATAATGGCAAAAGTCTTTGAAAAATTGCTGCTGAAAAGACTGAGCAAGGTCATAGAAGAAAGAAATCTAATCCCAGATCATCAGTTTGGATTTAGAAATAAACATTCCACGATAGACAACTTCATAGAAGAACGGATGCAGTTGAAAAAGCATTAGAAGAAAAACAAGTAGTAGTAGTAGTAGTAGTAGTAGTAGTAGTAGTAGTAGTAGTAGTAGTAGTAGTAGTAGTAGTAGTAGTAGTAGTAGTAGTAGTAGTAGTAGTAGTAGTAGTAGTAGTAGTAGTAGTAGTAGTAGTAGTAGTAGTAGTAGTAGTATGTTTTATTCAAGTTTCATTTCTATAGTAATTATACATATATTTCATACCAATTTCCTTATTTTTATATCTTAAAAGATAGGTTTAAATAACAATGTAAGATATTTTGAATAATTTTAAAACAAATTTACAATAATGACTTTCGTCGTCTGTCGCGATCTATCGCCAATAATTTTTACAAACTCTTGATCTTTTTTTTTTTTTTTTCTCTAATAATTAAATTCGTCGATCAAATTCTGTCGATATTTGAGGGCTGTTTCCAGATATTTTATAAGATGACACCAATCCCTTTCTCCATCCAATAGACTGACTATGGTGTTCTCATCGAGTGTCACGGTTCCGAAGCAGTTTCAGCGTATTCCTTTTAGAATTGGACAAATTCCCATAAAATGCATGTATGATTCTGTTTCATTCATGTTGCAGAGTGAACAGTTCGTATTTTCTTGTGGTGTTCTTGATGTTCCATTTAGCCTTATGAGTCCTGTCCTTGCCTTGAATATCCATCTCGTTACTGACGTTTTTAGACCATCGCAGACAGAGCTCCTGCCAACTTCGTAGTTAAACTGATGATACAGCCCATGTGATCTCGTCAGATTCGCTCTTTGAAGTGCCTCTTGGCGCTCTTCCGTAACAATATTTTGAGTTGTGTTCTCAACAAACATATGAAAAAGGTTCCTGTTTGCCACAAGTTCTTCTAGGTTAGTGAACCCAAATCGGTCAGAAGAGTTTTGCCAAGCTTCAAACCAATAAATTTGTTTTTCCTTAACTTTCCTAGCCAATATTTTTGGTAGTCTGCTTTCTTCATAGCAATTGAAGACTTTTCCTATATATATTTCATGTGGCACCGCATCGTAAATTCGAGAATAGGCTTCATTTGGCATTCCAGCGTTAGCGCGTAGTTTGGAGTTACTCTTGGTAGGCCGAGAACTTTTTTAAAAAAATACCTTTGTAATTTCTCCACTTCTTCATATTTTGTGTGTCCCTAGACCTGTGCTCCATATGCTACGACGGCTCTGGTGACTGCGTTGAAGAGTTCTATCTTTGAGCAGAGTCTTACATCTTTGTTGGCTATGAAATTTGACCATGTCAAATTCAAATCTTGCCTGGCCTCTCCTTAAAGTGTTCGGTCAAACTCAAACTAGGGGTCTGCCATACACCAAGATATTTATATTTTGTTACGACTTCTATTTGTTCGTTGTTAAGCTTCCATTGTTCCTGTGCACTTAACCGCCCCCCTCTTTTTCTAAATACAACAATTTTTGTTTTTTCGAGGTTGATTGTCAGGTTCCAGCGTCTGCAGTACTCAGCAATCATTCCCTGGAGAACAATTGCATTATCAGCCATGAGCACATTATCGTCTGCGTACATGAGTAGGCGTATCAGAGTTCCATTCACGTCGATCCCGCCACCAATATACTCGTGCAAATCGTTGATGTATAGGGCAAAGAAAAGTGGGCTAAGAAGACATCCTTGCTTTACGCCCATTGATGTTTTAAACCACTCCGAAAGTTTCTCTCCATCCCAAACCGCTGACGCAGTGTCTTCGTAAAGGTCTTTGACAACTTCTAAGATTTTCTCTGATATTCCAGACTTTTTTAACTTATACATGAGAGCATTGCGGTCAATGAGATCAAACGCAGCCTTAAAGTCTATGAAGAAGCAGTAAACTTTCTTTTTTTCATGCATTTTTAGATTTATTATGTTAAATAAATTGAAAAGATTATCTGCAGTACTATATCCTTCTCTAAAACCGGCTTGATATTTGTTTAAAATTCCATATTCCTTTTCCCATTTCTGAAGTCTTGCCAACAGAACCCCGGCAAATGTTTTTGCTACACAATCCATAAAAGATATTCCTCTGTAGTTTGCCACCAAATTGCAGTCTCCTTTTTTGTGGATTGGAAATATCAGTGATTTTCTAAAGTTCGGTTCTACTTTTCCAGAAGAAAGCATATGGTTGAAAGCTTTTTGTAATATGTCTATAGCTGAGTCTGGTGCATTTGCGATGAATTCATAAGGTACTCTGTCTTGTCCTGGCGCTTTATTGTTCTTCGTGTTATTCAAGAAGTCACGTATCTCCGCGTTTGAAATAGCTCCATCTAGCAAAGGGATACTTGTGCAGGGGGTTATGTCTTCTATTTCTGCGATCAACGTCGGTGAATTAAGAAGGGCATGGAAATAGTTCTTGAAGGTATCGCCTGTTATGTTGTTACCCTTCATAAAGTTATTTGTTTTAAGCTCTTTTGCAGGTTTCCACCAGTCTTGTGTGTTTCTTACCATTTTAAGTTTTTCTCCCAATGTTTCGTAATACTCCCATTTCTTGGTTTTGCAGAGGGCTTTATATGTGGTGTTAGATTGTAGATACACTTCTTTTGTAGCCAGGGTGTGGTTGCTCCGCAGTTTTCTATAAGCCAAAAGAAAGATTTTTTCCGAGCACATTCGCAAGCTTCATCATACCATTTTTCCTTTCCGACAGCTCTGGGTGTACCTCTGATCCCCAACGACAGTTTTTATAGCATCTGTAAGGTTTTGGCTAGTCCATTCTGTATGCTCTGTAGCGTTGATGTATTCATGCAGCTTTAGCGTATAGTTATTTTCGAGATTGCTGGTCCATCTTAGTTTAGGGAGTAGTTTCATCTCTACAGATTGCTCATCAGTATTTAGCTCCAGCGTTAGAACTATGGGCATATGGTCCGAGTGAATCTGGTCTTGTACACTGAAACTTCCAACGTACTGGAGCATATTGTAAGATGCACAACACAGGTCGATCGTAGATGAACCAACTCTTTCCACGAAAGTCAAGCATCCGTCCATATCACCTCTTGTCCGTCCATTAAGAATGGTCATTCCTAAAACATCACAAATCTCTAAAAGCCTTCTACCTTTTCCATTTATAACCTTGTCCTTTGATTTTCTTTCGTTTAATATTTGGCTGTTTAGAGCTGTTATTTCATTTGGTATCAATTGATTTTCCCCTATCCTGGCATTGAAGTCCCCTATCACAACAAAGTGGCGAATGCTTCCTTCTTGAAGGCAGCTACTAAGTCCTTGGAAGTCTTTCTCCCATCTGTTGCAGTTCAAATAGACCGGGATAATGTAGAGCTCAGAACCATTTTTAACTATACGAACTAGATCCCTTTCCATTTTCTTGACGAAGCTTGCTTCGAAGCTAACACCTGATTTTATTCCATACACTGCCCCTGCACTTACTCTTCCAAAACGTGCTTTTTTTACGGCAGGTATCCACAAAAGATTGAAACCAATAAAAAATTTTGCATACCTTTCAAAATTCTCAGTTAAAAACGTTTCAAATAAAAAGAAGATTTGATGATTACAAATATAATTGAAAAAATTTGGGTATAATGTTTTATTGCCTAGGCCGTGTACATTATAAGAAATAATTTTGATTGAATTTTTTACTTCATTTACATTTTTACTTATTCTAAGATCGCCACAGACTTCTAGCTGCTAGTTATTAACTAACTTGAAATTTATGTTCGATCTTTCAAGACCTCCTTTGCTGCTCTTTCCCCGCATTTCAGTTCACCTTCCACTATCTTGAGGATGTTGCCTCCTATTTCTAAGTAGTTTCCTTTGAACTTGATTTCCTTAGTCCGGTCGACCTTTTTTATGTCACTTCTGATTCGGAGAAGACAGTTTTGATGCACACGTTCAGTTTTCGTCAAATCTCGTTTAATACCATAAGGTGTATTTGTAAGTTTCGACGTGTTTCTTAGAATTTCGGCTACGAATCTGTTGTTTTGAAACTCCACTAAGTAGCTAGGATGGTTTGAATATCCGATTTGCATTAATCTAATTATTTCAATGATTTCGGTGACTCCAAGGATATCTCTACATAGGTCTTTTCGTGTTCGTGATAGAAATAACTCCCTTAATACCACAATGGTCGAAACAAAAACATGGAGTGAAATGATGGTGGAATTCCGAAAAATGCTCAAAGAGGAAATGTTAATGACATAAAATAAAGTAGAAACTAATACAACGGATATACAACTTTTAAAAACTCAAAATCAAACCTTACAAGAGGAAATAAAAGCGCTTAAGGAATACAAAAAAGAAAGTGAACAGAAAAATGAACAATTTGACAAACATATGAGAAGAAACAACCTAATTTTTCGCGGAAAAACAAGTATGTTCGGCTATATTTTTAGATGTTGCTCAAGCATTCGACAAGGTATGGCATGAGGGGCTAGAGTACAAACTGCAAAGGGACCTACCCAGGCAGTACTACGAAATACTAAAATCTTATATCTCAAACCGGTTCTTCAGAGTACGGTATGATCAATAATATTCAAAGCTATGTAATATACAAGCCGGTGTTCCACAAGGAAGCGTCCTAGGACCTACCCTGTATTTGCTATATACAAGGGATATTCCAGTGGATAACAACACCATTATGGCTACTTTTGCAGATGATACCGCAATTTTGGCATTAAGTAAGGGCGTCGTCAAGGCTGCTGAGAAATTGCAAAATGCCGTCGACACCGTTAGTGATTGGACCAAAAAAATGGCGTATCAAGCTCAATGAAGCTAAATCTGCACATATAAACTTTACAAATAAAAAGTTAAGCTACGTTCAAATATTCATCAACAATCAAGCTGTACCTTACGCCAATACGGCCAAATACCTTGGGATGAATTTGGATGCAAAGCTAAAATGGAAAGAGCATATCAAAAAGAAAAGGGTAGAGCTCAACTTGAAATATAGAAAAATGTAATCGTTACTCGGTAGAAATTCTAACTTATCTGTCGAAAATAAAATAATGTTTATAAACAAGTACTTAGACCTGTTTGGACCTATGGAATCCAATTATGGGGCTGTACAAAGAAAATAAATACTGAAATCATCCAAAAGTTCCAAAACAAAGTCCTTCGTGGAATAGTAAATGCACCATGGTATATAAGAAATAGCGATTCACATCGTGATCTACAAATAGAAACGGTTACAGAAGTTGTAAGAAAACATACTGTATCACACAATCAGCGACTGCATAGTCATATCAACTCTGAAATGGAGTCCGTATTAAATACGAGAGGCAATGTTCGGAGATTAAGAAGAACGAGCTAATGGCCTAAAAGTCATGGGAAGCATTAAAAGTTTAAGCTTCCCTTAAAGCGATAATATTATTGAGAAAGAAAAATCTGTTGTCGATCGTTCATAGATTGGTTATGATTACGAGGAGTTTTTAGTGGGTAAGAATCCCACACTACTTGGTATCGAATACTGCTAAGTGTCTTTTGAAGATTTTCTCCTGCTAATAAAAAAAAAAAATTTTGCGTACGTCAGATCAATCCTAGAATATTGCTGCATTGTATGGAATCCTCAGTGCAACGTTCATATTAAAGGAATTGAAAAGGTAAAAAAAAAAAAATTACAAGATTTGTAGTAAACAAGCTAGGAGGAACATTGAAATGCCTTCATATGATGTTAGATGTCAACTTATTGGTATTCAATCATTAGAAAACCGCCGTAAGATGTTCGCAATAAATTTTATCAATGATATTTTATCATACCATATAGATTGTCCTACTCTATTATCGCTAATAGATCTATACGCTCCTTCACGAGAACTAAGAATTCGTACCCTATTCCGAGAAAAAACTCATAGAGTAAATTATGCTTATAATGAACCTATTACTCGCAGTGTTAGGGAGATTAATAATATTTCAAATAACATCGATTTCAATTTTCATTTGAGTAGAAACTCTTTTAAAAATATGTTAAGTTTGTACTTTTTATCAAATTGAATTTTATAATACCTTTATTTTTATAGTTCTTCGTTATCTATCTGAGATTGTAAACTCTAATTTAAATTAATAAATAAATAAATTTATGTATTTCTTTCTTTAAAAATTTTATTCTTAATTACTCTTTTCAAATGGTAATTCAAACTTTAATTACTCTGAATTTACATATGCACTTTCATGTTAAATTTTAATTAATTTCAATTATTCTGAGATTATGAACTTGAGCACTATATGAGACTTAATTCTTAAAAATAATCTTACAAAATTAGTGGAGTCATATCCCACGCTGGTGACGGTAGTTCTATCCGTTTTGCAGTAGCTACTCAGGTACTTCTCGTCACTATGCCTCGTGGGCTGCTATATCTATCGACAATAGCAACTTGGGTTTCGGGTGCAGCCGAAGTGATTTGAAATTGAAAAATTAATTTGCACTCGCGACGAGCTACTTAAGGTCGATTTATGCTATGTATGCGTTCACTAACTTTTCGCGACTTCACTTACAGGCCAACCAGGTTGGGCGCCAATTAAATTTTATTGTATTTTAAAGTTATAAAAAATATTTTTATTGAGGATGAACCTCTTCAAAACCCAATTATGACTGAATTACAATTTCTTTTCTTAAATCTAAGCTAACCTATCTCCCTCATGTCGACTGGTGCCTGTAGCGGATGTTCAGACAGGTGGTGTCGGGTTCATTCGTCTCCTAAGTGATGGAATGCAGGTCGCCTCTGGTTGTTATTCGTTGCCATATGCAGCGCCAGCGAAATTGGTGTGAGAAAATGATGTTAAGAACTTTCTGATGAGTTCGTAAAATGCTTCGCGTTAACACACTGCAGCGATAAGGAAAGAAGCTGCCACTCCAAAAATCGATTTTTGAAATGGAAACCCTCATTTTTTTATTGCAGATTTGGAAAGAGCGCAAAATTTTACGAAAAAACATGTATTTTATTTTAGTTTGCGCTCTTTCCAAATTTGCAATAAAAAATGGGGGTTTCCATTTTTTGGGTCGCTGCGGCTTCAAGATTACGTCCAAGGTCAAATTCAAGGTTACCATCGGATTCCTCGTCGAAAAATACGTCGGATATAGGGTCTTTGATTTTTTTTAACGCATATTCTGCCCCAGGGGTTTCCATACTTTTGTCGCACCCTGTATAAAGCGGAGTACAGTCTTCTACGATAATTCCGTTCTTGCCACATTCTGCGACCACGCAGTTCTTTTTGTGTTTTCCTTCCAAATTTTGAAATAAATTTATTTTGTAAAAAAAAATCAAGCAATATATTTTTAATTGGGGGCTCAACCGGGATCCCTTCAGCATAAATAGGTAAAGATTTAAAAAAATTAAATAAAATCAGCGCTAAGTGGTTCCAACCAAATAAGCCAACTATTCTACAAGATAGAAGACAGTGCACCTCAACAAGTAGAAGCAGTATCACCAGGCAGCAGTCCGGAAACACGAAGCTTCGAAAGAAAAAGTAATTTTAAGAGTATTATTTTGATTTATTATTATTATTTTTTTTATTATTACATCTCTTTCTCTTATTTTGCAATTAATTTTTTATTTTCTTAACTGTGTAACGTGATCTTAACAAAAAATATATATATATAAAAATGGACCAAGAAACAGAGAACAATCTTATTTCACAAGCTATAATTTTAAATAACTTGAATTTGAGGAAGCTCTACACGTGCAACATGCCTCACACGCGCAGGAAATTGAAAGATTACCAAAGTTTATCTTTGACAAGAGCCTAGCCTTAGACGTGACAGAGTACGAAACACAGACGATAAACTCATCTATCGAGTGTGATGATGTCAAGACAAGAGTCATAATAAAATCCTTACGCGATTTCGACGGCACTCAAACCTCATACGTAAGTAGGAAGGAAGCCGCATTAAACTCAATTAAATTGTATAAAATAGGAAGCAAAAGGTATTTTGCAGCTTTAACTATCTTTAGAAATAAAATAACGAAGGCAGCCAATGATGTTTTAACCAATCATGGTACCGTATTAAATTTCAAGGCAATATTAGCTAGGATTTTGCATACGCCGATAAACGACCTATGCACATCATAGAACAAGAACTGAGTGTTCTTAGACAAGGTTTCACCAGTATATTGGAATTCTATAACGCAATCAACTGCAAGTTGACCCTGCTAACAAATAAAACTATTATGACCCATGGTTCAAACTCGCCAGTCACGAACGAATTAAATGCCATGAATAGACGCAACGCCTTGAGAATATTCATAACTGGCCTCAACGGTCAACTACCACAAAAAATATTGTTCTCTCTTAACCCGCCAGACTTGCCCAACGCACTCGCTAAGGCGCAGGAACTAGAGAGTAACAATGTTCGATCTAGCTTCGCACTTCAATTTGCAAAAATTAATGAAAAAAAAAAAAATCATAATAGTAATCAGAATACATTAAGATTATCTAGACCTTTCACAATTCAAGGCATAATAACTACAGGCAATTGCCACAACTTTTTGAACCTATGGTTCTTGGTTGTTCTGCGAACCGACCCATCAGTAAAGATGATGCAAATCGTTATAAACAAACATACATGCAAGCTAATATGCAGAACCCTTTAAGACAGGGAAATAATTATAATCATAGTAACAATAACTACAATACAAATACACCGCGTTGGAAAAACCCAATTTTAATACATTCAATAATAATACAAGAACAGTATTTAAAAGAGAAAGAGAAAGTGCACAGCATTCTATTCAACCACCTCCGGTGAAGGTTGCAAGAGTGAATAACTTAAATGAAAACGAGGATTTTTTAGAACAAAGATGGGACTACCCCACTTACGACGAATAATTAACAATGAAAAAAAATAAAATTCTTATAGGTACCGGTGCCAGTAGCAACTACTGCCAACCAGGTACACTGAGTGATCCATTCACTTTACCAATACTCAAACGCGATCGAACGGTTAACGGGGAACTTATAATAAACAAATGCCACGAAGCGTTTATATTGGATACAACAGCAAGATTTTATGTTTTAGAAAATTTAGAATACAAAGCTCTAATAGGAGCAAGTTTATTAAGTCGGGTTAACGCCAAAATTGACTTTAATAACAATACATTAAAGTACAACAATAGAGTTGAAAAAATTTATTTTGATGACAGCGAAGTCATCAACAACATTCAGGAAGAAAACGCAGAGCAATTGAGAGTTGCAATGACGGAGAAAATTAAAAGTATCCATAGCGACATTGACCTAACTCTTCCCTTCTGAACAGATGTCATGGCGGAAATCCGTACGACCAATGGCAAACCTATCTGGAGTAAACAGTACCCCTATCCTTTTTCTGCAAATAACTTTGTGAATAAAGAAGTTCAGAAAATGTTATAAGAAGGAATTATCAGAGCTTCTAAGTCACCGTATAATAGTCCTGTATGGGTTGTGCCAAAAAAGGTACAAACGAAGATGGCACTCCAAAAAATCGACTTGTCATAGACTGTAAAAAACTAAATGAAAACACTATTTCTGACAAGTACCCTATAGCGGATACTAATGTCATCCTATCAAACTTTAGAAAAGCCAAATACTTTTCTACCCTAGACCTAGAATCAGGTTTTCACCAAATCAAAATGAAACATGAAGACATAGAAAAAACTAGTTTTTTTGTTTACAATAGGAAATATGAATATACACGTTTTCCCTTTGGATTGAAAAATGCTCCTTCAATATTTCAACATGCAATGGATGATATTCTCAGACCTTATATCGGAAAAATATATCATGTTAACATAGATGACATAATTATCTATTCGCGCTCAATTTAAGAACATACGAGACATCTTGAAGCAATTATTCAGGTACTGAAAGAAGCTAATATGAAGGTTTCAATAGAAAAATCTCTACGAAGAGAAAGTAAACTTTTTAGGTTATGTCGTTGGACATAATGTCATAAAGACAAATCCCGATAAGACGATAGCTATAAAAGCATATCCCGAACCTAAAACCTTAAGGCAGTTAAGATCATTTCTAGGAATGATTGGATACTACCGAAAGTTTATCCAAAACTTCGCAAAAGTTGCGAAACCACTGACACAATATCTTCAGAACGAAGACGGACAGATTTCAACGAACATGGCCAAAAAGACAGCCATTGAACTATACCAAGAAGCTAAAATAGCTTTTCATACATTAAAAGACCACTTACTCACAGAAGTTGAACTAACACAACCGGATTTCTCAAAGAAATTTGTTTTAACCACTGACGCATCAGATGACGCAGTTGGAGCAGTCCTGTCACAGGAAAACAAACCTATAATATGTATATCAAAAACTCTCAGCAAATCAGAACGAAATTACGCCGCAAACGAAAAAGAAGTCTGCAATCGTTTACGCTTGGAAGAATTTGAGAAATTAATTATATGGTGTCACAAAACTAGAGATCCACACGGATCACCAACCACTCACTCCAAACACTTAAATGAAGATATGGCACGCTCTCTTAGAAGAACATGCACCTAAAATGATCTATAAATCAGGTCATACCAACGTAGTCGCTGACGCTCTGTCAAGACAAAACTTAAATCGGATATCTGATGATACAAACACAATACACTCAGCCGAAAGAAGCGAAGAAAATGACATAGATTTCATAGACAGACCAGTTAATCAATATAGCCAACAAGTTATAATAATTAGAGGCATCCACACGATACCTGATCAATTAAGTCCATTTCCATTGACATTTGATAACCTACGAAGACCCTAAAGACATACATAATCCCTATATTTAAAGAATTCTTACAAGACGGCATAGTAGGCATATACACAACTTCTGAGGTTATTTTTTGAAATAAAAGGTATCTTAAAAGAAAATTTTAAAAACAAGTTCATCAGAACAAAGTATTTTGCCCATGATATTACAAACAAAGATGATCAAATAGATATCATAAGACAAACTCATAACAGAGCACATAGAAATGCCCGAGAGAATGTTAAACAGATTCTAGAGCAGTTTATCTATTGGCCAAAAATGCAAGATGAATTCTTACAATTCATAAAAAATTGCGAGGTATGTAATATAAATAAATGTAATAGACACCCTACCCTTCAACCCATTGGTGAGGCACCAATTCCGAAAAAAGAGGGAGAATCAATTCACATTGATGAAATGTTCGCAGAAAAACGAAAATTCCTCACATGAAAAGACCGCAGTTCCAAAACCCGCCAGTAAAATCTCTAAACGGGAATTGGATCGGAAATCCGAAAGAAAAAGCTAACCTGTTTGCAGAACATCTTGCGAATGTTTTTAAGTCATTCCCAGCAAATACATCTGAAAACAGCTTACAGTTTATTGATAAAGTCGATGAAGTAGACATACCAATTGTCACACTCAAAGAAATTAAAAGTATGTGTCGAAATCAACTATCGAACAAAAAATCACCTGGGTAAGATCTAATAACTGCTCAGATTATGAAAGAAATGCCATCAAAAGCCTTCATAAAACTCCAATTCATAATAAATGCATGCCTGAAGACCCAATATGTCCCACATCATTGGAAGTGATTGCTGAAGTAATTGTTATACCAAAGCAAGGTAAGCCACCAACAGAAGTGAAGTCTTACTGACCAATATCGCTTATACCAATAATGGCAAAAGTCTTTGAAAGGGCGTCGTCAAGGCTGCTGAGAAATTGCAAAATGCCGTCGACATCGTTAGTGATTGGACCAAAAAATGGCGTATCAAGCTCAATGAAGCTAAATCTGCACATATAAACTTTACAAATAAAAAGTTAAGCTACGTTCAAATATTCATCAACAATCAAGCTGTACCTTACGCCAATACGGCCAAATACCTTGGGATGAATTTGGATGCAAAGCTAAAATGGAAAGAGCATATCAAAAAGAAAAGGGAAGAGCTCAACTTGAAATATAGAAAAATGTAATGGTTACTCGGTAGAAATTCTGACTTATCTGTCGAAAATAAAATAATGCTTAATAAACAAGTACTAAGACCTGTTTGGACCTATGGAATCCAATTATGGGGCTGTACAAAGAAAACAAATACTGAAATCATCCAAAAGTTCCAAAACAAAGTCCTTCGTGGAATAGTAAATGCACCATGGTATATAAGAAATAGCGATTTACATCGTGACCTACAAATAGAAACGGTTACAGAAGTTGTAAGAAAACATGCTGTATCACACAATCAGCTGCATAGTCATATCAACTCTGAAATGGAGTCCGTATTAAATACGAGAGGCAATGTTCGGAGATTAAGAAGAACCAAGCCAAACGAGCTAATGGTCTAAAAGTCATGGGAAGCATTAAAAGTTTAAGCTTCCCTTAAAGCGATTATATTATTGAGAAAGAAAAATCTGTTGTCGATCGTTCATAGATTGGTTTTGATTAGATTTTTTTTTAGATTAGATTAGATTTTTATTTCCATAAATAATATTTACACCATTCATTAAAAAAATAAATATCTTTAAAGCATGGCTTTTTGCCGTCTGCCTGATTGACAACTTGTTATATTTACATACATTTACTTTTCTTCATTTTAAAAATGTTTTTTTTTTTTTTCCTTTAATCTAACATAAATGTTTAAAAATTTTCATTTATAATTCTGCTTCTATAAGCTAATGCTATTTTACAATATTGGAACATTGCTGGAACTTCAATTTCATTTAAATATTGTATTAAAAGCTCATTAGATAAGAAATCACTTCCAAATATCTGTCTTCTCGTCTCTCGCAATACAGGGCATCTGCCAATGAAATGAAATATGTCCTCTCGTTCTCTCATATTACACATTTCACACTGCAAAGGTAAATCTTCACGATGCGGAATGAAGTTGAGATTCAGGAGTTCACCTCGTATTTTAAACATCGTCGCAATTTGCTCAGTCGTGTATTCATCACGGAAGTAATTACTATGGTTGAGGTTGTGGTTCAGTCTACTGTATAACATCCTGTAAATGGAGCTTTCTGCTTCAGCTGCATACACCGCTCTGTAACGATCATCAACTTTAGAAATGAGCTGATATAAGGACGGCTTCCACATTCTGTAATTATCTGATGCAAGTTCTATATTTGCTTCTTCCGCTAATTCAGTCCACTCCTTAAACCAACCTGATTTGTTATTAATAGCTTGAAGTGCTGCTTTTTTCGGGAGACGTTCATCACTCATTTCCAGAACATTACATATGTAATCTACTTGTAGCTTTAAGGTCTTAATAAATATGGGAGAGATACCAGTTTCTAGCATTATCATGTAGTTAGGAGCATTTGATGGTAGTCGAAATATTCTTTTGATATAAAACCGGAGGAGTTGCTCAGCGATTTCATATTTCTTACTACCCCAAACTTGAGCTGCATACAGCATTGTGGATTCAGCTACCGCTTCAAATATTTTGAATTTACTGCTGTGGGCTATATGTCTGTTGCTAAATATTTTAGTCCATGCAATGTTGATGGTAGTTTTTGCTTTTTGTAATTTTTCTTTGAGATGTTTTTCCATGCTATTATTTTTTGTAAAAATCACGCCTAAATATTTGTATTCGTTCACTACTTCGATTCTCTCATTGTTAAATGTCCAACGTTCCCGCCCACTTGCTCTTCCTCCACCTCTTCGGAATATCATAACTTTCGACTTCTCTAAATTGACAACTAGTTTCCATGTTTTACAATATTCGCTAAGTTTGTTGATCATAAGTTGCAAAGACTCTGGCGAGTACGCAAATAAAACTATATCGTCCGCGAAAAGGAGGGCTTTTATGAGCGTTCCCGCATATTCAACTCCTCCCGGCAAACAATCGGTGACATCATCGATAAAAAGCGCAAATAAACTTGGGCTAAGCATGCAGCCTTGCCTTACACCTGTCCTCGTTTCGAACCAATTTGAAATGTTATCTCCATCCCACACAGCTGCTTTGGTTTCCATGTACAGATTTTGTAGAACACGCCCAAATTTAAAAGACATTCCCATGCCATACATCTTGTACATTAGTGCATTTCTGTCAATCGTATCGAAAGCCGCTTTGAAATCGACATAAAAAACATATAGTTTCTTTTTTTGGGATAAGAATGAATCCGCTATACTTCGCAGGATAAAGATGTTATCTATAGTTGAATATCCTTGCCTGAATCCAGCTTGGAATTCCTTGATGAGATTGTTAGACTCTATCCACAATCTGAGCCGGGTTTGCAATATTGATGTGAATATTTTGTATGATGAGTTGAGAAACGAAATTCCTCTATAATTAGCAGGGTCCATCGTGTTGCCTTTTTTAAAAATAGGAAAGATGAGTGCCTCCTTGAATTCCTGTGGTATTATGCCATAGTCCATTATGTTATTAAATATGTTTAATAGCTTGTTAACGAGCCCTTCCGTACCATACTTATAAAATTCTGACGGTATTCTATCAGAACCGGCTGCTTTTCCATCCTTCAGACTTCTTATGGCTGCAGATACCTCTTCAGACAAGATGCGTTGGTCTAGAAGTTCATTGTGGAAAGCAGGCTGTGCAAATTGTACCCTATCATGCATCAGAGACATGTGATTCAGTAGTTGACAATAATGCATTCCCAAGGTGTCACAATTAAGGCTTCGATTGATGACATATATCTTGCCGTTAATTTTTTGGGCTTTCTTCCAGAATTCACGACTATTTTTGCAACTAGCCAGACTCTTGGCTTCATTCTCAAAGTAAATAACCTGTTTCTCCTTACACAGCGCCTTGAATTTTCGGTTATGTTGCAAATATAATTGTCTCGCTGACTCATCATTCGATCTCCGATACCGATTTAACCAAGCATAAGATTTTTTTCTCAAATTCATGCAGGATGAATCAAACCATGGCTCCTTAAACAAACCTCTTCTATTGTACTGGTTACAAACCGGTGCCGCTGCCTTGATACAATCCTCAATGCTCTTCAGATCGCAACATTCTTGTGAATTCAGCACTAAATCCAATTTCAACCTGTAGGTAGCTGCCTTGGACGCATTCCATTGTAGTTTTGGCATGAGCTCTAGTTTCACATTTTCATCATTTTCAATTTCTCCGATGTTGCAAGAAATGACAACTGGCATGTGATCTGAATAAGGTACTTGCCCTACTTCGAAATCAGTAATCAAGGAATTCCAATTCCCTCCTACTAGACCGTAGTCGATGACTGAGCTTCCCTGTTTTCCAACAAAAGTATATTCACCATGTTTATCCCCTTCACTGGTACCATTAAGGATTCGAAGACCAATGGAGTTACATAATTCCAATAATTGATTTCCCCTACTATTTTTAATTGAATCCTTTGAATGTCTGCGACAGCTTCTCATCTCGTTTTCCACTCCTCCAGATGTACCCACTCTTGCATTTAAATCCCCAACCACTAGCAGATTTGAAATTGCTCCACACATCATAAAATCTTTGATTTTATTGAAATCCGTATCCCAATTACTGCAGTTAACATAATACGGCAGAATACGAAATATTTCTTCTTCTATTTTTAGATCTACACACCAAATATCATCAAAGAGCTTAAATTCAAAGCCACTATTCCTCAATTCCTTTTTTATTCCGAATACGCATCCACCACTTGCTCTCCCTCTTGCGTGACTTTTTATAGCAGGAACAATTTGCAGGTCGTAGTTCAGGAACTTGTTTACATAACAGGAACTGTTGTCTTCAGTTAAATGCGTTTCGTATAAAAAAATCAGCTCAAATTTGTTTATAAAATTAAAAAAATCACTAAATAAATTCTTATTACTAAGGCCAGATATGTTGTACGATAAGAGTTTACATTTTTTACTAAAATTTTGAATTTCAACATTTTTTACTTTTCTTAATATACATTTAGATTGGCAGACGGCATTAATATTAAAATAAGTTACTAGGCCTCATAACAGTTTGAGCACCCTTTGAAGAACCACTGGGATTTGTATTGGTTTGATCTCGAACGCACCCATTACTTCTGTCATCCAGCATTTGACTTAACAATGACATTCCACACTCGCCGTCACAAATTAAATTGTTTTCGGAGTCATAAAAAAAAGTTTTATTACCAACGAGTAATGATTGTCCGCGGAGTTGTGTTTTTAATGATTTGTTTTTTTGCCATATTTCAGTTTTTAGTAACACTAACTTTTTTCTTCGTGCTCGTGCCGAAGCTGGTAGATCACGGTGTAGATAGATTCCAGTGTTTCGCAGTGTTGTAGAAGCTCTTAGGAGACGTCTAACATCCTCATTTTTGTTCATTTTGACGATAACATTTGCGGTGTTGTTATTATTAGATCTCAAGACCCTCGTTGTTGCAATGATGTTTTCGTTGGTTTGCAACAGGTCTAAGCAACATTGTTTTGCTTTTTCACCTGCATCCTCACCTCCCCCTATCGGTAGGTGCATGAAGACATTATTTTCGTTGGCCTTCGATTGCAGAATCTCAACCTGGCGCTCCAATGCTCCGCAACGCGCTCCAAAATGTTTTACTTGCGCCTGCAAATCATCGTTCGCCTTTTTTAGACTTTGGAACTCTTTATGGAACCTCTCAAAGTCTACCTTGGTCGGCATATCTTTGAGTTTGTCATCAAGCATTTTTGCCAGGGCTTCCTCGATCAACTTTTTTAGGTCCGTAACTTCCATTGTACCAACTGATGTTTTCTTACTAATTCCCGACCCATCATTCCTAGGTGACTCAAGTGCAATTTCTTTGTGTGGCCTTTTCTGAGATTGCTGTGCAGATTTGCAATAGTTCGATGATGGTGGCGTTCGATTCATTTTGTTTACCGCTACAGATTTTACTTTTGCAGAATTCAACAATATAATCGAGTGGACTCACCAAAATTTTTATGGTAATCGTAAGTAAACAATTGAGGCAAATTAAACACAGAATTTTACTATTTTTTTCCAACTTAAACAGTATAAATAATCAAAAATACTAAGAGCGACCGCAGAATTACACTGTACTTTTGCACACCAGGGTTGCCAATCCATAGATTGGTTTTGATTACGAGGAGTTTTTAGTGAGGTAAAAATCCCACACTACTTGGTGTCGGATACTGCTAAGTGTCTTTTGAAGATTTCCTCCTGACAAAAAAAAAAAAAAAAAACATATATAGACGCATACTCAAAATTCTTAATCATAAAACATATTGATAGTAGACAGGAGATGTCAAACAAAGTTTTGGAACTATTGCAAATATTTCCAGCATGCAAACATATAACATGTGACCAAGACCTACCATTCACATCCTCAGTCTTCAAGAGTCTTATGGAAAGATCCAACATAACTTTATACCATATAACGACAAATCACAGTACGTCCTACAGACAAGTCGAACGAGTACACAGTACACTACAAGAAATATCGAGATGTCTAAAAGCAGAACACTCATTACTTTAACCTGTAGAAATATTCTTAAGAGCGGCAAAAGAATACAATTCATCAATTCCCTCTGTAACCCAGGAAAAAGCTATGGACATTCTGTTCAATAAAACGTTTCACGAAGACACTCCTCTCAAATTAACTATCGCTCAGGACAAAATGATAGAATATAATAATAGAAATAGGAAAACCAAACATATAAAACCCAAGGAGGTAATATACCAAAGAGATCCTACCTCAAGGATCGAAGCTAATAAATAATGGGTCAACTCAACCAAATCTGAACTCGTCTGCTTCAGAAGGCCTGGAGTTTATAGAGGCTACCGTACTGCTGGAAGATGCATAGCAACATCACTATCGCTACCCAATGGAACCAGACTGACTGCCCAACTGAACGCGAAGTATTTAGGTATCAACTTTTATAAGGTGCTTAAATTTAACCCGCACTCACGCGCTGTACTGAAGAAGGCGAACTTCGCTTTCCACCGACTTAACCTTTTGATGAGAAGAAAAACAGGATTAAGTCAGTCAACGAAACTTCTGATGTACAAGCAACTGCTGAGACCCGTAATCAACTACGACAGCCCAGTCTGGTTTTCCATTTCCAAGAGAGCGATGACGGAGCTTCTACTTTTCGAAAGGAAAATTCTGAGACTCTGCACCTCATTTTCGACCACCAGCGCCAAAGACACTACAGCAACCAGCTTGTGTACGAGAAAGCCATAGTGATGCCCTTAAATCAATACGTGTTATTGATAGTAAGGAAAACGACTGCAGATATCAACAACCACTCGAATCATTTGGTGAGAAGGATAACCAGTGAGGACCAACACCCCGAGCCAAGATACCGAAGCGTGATGAACACTTTGAACGAAGAAATAATACCAGCCAACGACGAAGCCACCAATTTGTACGCTGACTCTGGGTCAGCACATTTCCTTGGCTTATGCCACCCCTACGACCTCCCCATGCAGAGGGACGCCAGCGACAACCGGGACGGAACATCCCGAGATCACCCAAGTCAACCGACTCATAATTAAGATTTTTCTTTTCTTTTCAGCTATATAATATTAAGTTATTATTTCAATTCTAGACAAAGTATTTGGTTAGGCCCCCTATGTGCCAACATTCTTACATTATCATTTTTCAAATTCTAAAATTATCTAGTATAAGTATCAATTGTATATATATATAATGTTCAATAAAATAATTATTATTATTAAAGAGATCCTACAGTAAGGAACAAGTTGCAACCTAGGTTTAAAAAGAGAATAGTAAAGGAAGATTTAGGAAATAAAGTAAAACTAAATAACCATAAAATAGTCCGTAAGGATAACTTGAAATTTTTAAATTTCAGATAGTGAACATCCTTTCATTCATTTTCATTTTCGCTGCAACCCAGGCAGAATAATTCGACTTTACTCGAGACGACTATATTCTGATAGAAGGAGAGGACGTGTTTCTATACGAGAATACGTCAATCATATTTCACGTGACAAGCCTCACGTACATACAAAATTGATACAACATGGAAGGAATTAGAATTGGAGCATGACACTACCAGTTACGCTGACACTCTTAGGCATAAAAAGCATGAAAATAATTTGAACATCATTCAAACGCTCCTTGACCAGTTGTCAATTTCAAGGCCCAAAAGAGCTATAGAAACCATTGGTAAGATTTGGAAATGGATCGCCGGTTCACCAGATCACGATGATAAAGTAATCCTAGAAAATAAAACTAATGATTTAATACTTAATAATAATAAACAGTTCATTACAAACTCCAAAAAATTTGACGCTATTAAAAGTGTTAAAAGAGACATCGAAGATGATCTCATAGCTGATAAGTGTAAATTAATTATTTTAGAATTACAAAATATAATAACTACTATCACCTTAGCAAAACTTGGAATACTTAATCGTTAATCCAACCATTTTAAATCATAAAGAAATCAGTAAGAAGTAAGTTCTCATATGGCCTCGCCGTGTATATCCGTAATGATGTTGCTTATCAACTTCTACCACAGTACGGCCTCTGTTCAAATACGAACTTTAACTTCTTGTGGTTAAAACTTACCGCCAATAAGCATATCATCCATTACTGTTTTATTTATAGAAGCCCCAATTTAGATAGTAATTTAACTTCTAACGAGTTCGATGCGCTATCTGACTCCATTACACGAATTGTTTCCCTTTATCCTCGCACTGAAATCGCCATTGCGGGTGATTTCAATGTACACAATTCTGGGTGGCCTCGCCATTCTGGCCAGACAACACCCGAAGGCTGGTGTGTTGAGATTTTTGCTGAATTAAATCTTTTAACTCAGCTTGTTGATGAGCCCACTCGGGTTCCGGATATTTCTGGCCATTCGGCCAACACATTAGATTTGTTTCTCACTTCTCATCCCGAAAAATACAGGGTTAAAGTGTCATCACCTCTAGGCACATCGGACCATTGTGTCATATCGGTAGATTTCCCAGTTTCCGTCACAGTAAAAAGAGAGAAAGTCCCAAAAAGAACTGTATGGCAATATGAGAAAGCCAATTGGGACGGCCTGAATAATTTCTTTCGAAATTTCAATTGGTCATTGTGCTTTCTCGACGGTAACGTGGATGCATCAGCTGATATGATATCTAACGTAATTCTCAACGGCATGACTAACTTTGTTCCGCATAGATCAAAGAGCATCATTCCCAAAGAAAATTCGTGGTTCGATTCGAGCTGTACGGAAATGATTAGGGAAAGAGAAAAATCTTTTCGGATTTTTAAAAATGACCCTACAGAAGAAAACAGAAATAAGTTTAAGTGCGCCAGAAACGCCTACAATACTCACATACAGAAGACCAAGTTTTTATATGACCAAATGGTAAGGCAAAAAAAAACTATTGTTTCCAAAAGGTAGTAAAAACTTTTGGTCTTTTGTTAAGAATGTTAAGAACTCGACCACATCATCGGTCCCAACGCTCGTCGTCAATGACTCTCCGTATGTCAGCTCCTTCGACAAAGTCAATTTGCTGGCAGCTCAATTTGCTGCCAACTCGACACTTCCTCATAGCATATTGGCTTCACCTGAGCTCGAGTCTGCAAATTCTTTGATGCAGCAGATATTTTTTCGAACTCGCTCGGTTGCGAGAGTCCTTAAAGATCTCAACATACGTAAATCCGCTGGTCCAGATGGTATACCTGCTATTATTCTGAAGAGGTGTTCTTCAACGCTGGCAAAACCACTGCGTAAACTTTTCCATCTTTCCTATTCTGCGGATTTTTCCGAGCAGATGGAAAACTGCATTTGTCCAGCCGGTCCCTAAAAAAGGCGAATCTTCCTCCCCTTCCAATTACCGTCCAATTGCACTAACGTCCCTTCTTTCCAAGGTCATGGAAACGTTGATAAACCGTCAACTTATAAAATATCTTGAAGAACGAAAGCTTCTTAATGACCGTCAGTACGGCTTTCGTAGCAAACGGTCAACTGGTGATTTGATGGCTTATCTCACCGAAAAGTGGAACCAATCTTTACATTGTTTTGGAGAAAGTAAGATTATTGCGCTTGATATTTCTAAAGCATTTGATAGAGTTTGGCATTAGGCTCTTTTATCGAAAATGCGTGCTTTTGGTATCGATGAGTCTCTTCTTCATAAATGCTGTTGTGCCCCAGGGCTCCGTTTTGTCTCCCACTCTCTTCCTCATTTTCATTAATGATCTCTTGTCTGAAACTTCTAATCCGCTTAACTGTTTTGCTGACGACCCTCAGCTTTTCATATTCGTTTCCAAATTCACGTTCCTGCTCTTCGGATGTGGAACTCGAACGGTTGCGTATGATAAGCTCATTGAATTCTGACCTTGACAGCATTGTTTCATGGGGTCTTATGAACCGAGTAGAATTCAATGCTTCGAAAACTCAATGATGTCTCTTGTCGTTGAAGCCTAACATTCCCCCATTGCCATTATCCATGAATGGTACCTGCATCGAAGAAACCGAAAAGCTGCCAGTTCTTGGTCAACGATGATCTTCGTTGGAATGACCACATATTTGAAGTAGCCAAAAATGCTGCTAAATGCTTAGGTTTCCTTAAAAGGTGCAGGAAATTTTTCAGTCCTTCTGATCTGGCTTCTATTTATAAAGCCTACATCCGTCCTAAGTTAGAGTACAATTCACATATCTGGTCAGGTGCTCCTAAAACATCATTGTGCCTACTCGATCAGGTTCAAAACAGAGCATTAAGAATGATAGGTGATAGTTCAATTGTTGAATCAATTGATTGTCTTGATCATCGTCGTAATGTTTCATGTCTCTCTCTTTTCTATAGGTTTTTTTACAAAACAATGCTCGGACGAAATAGCCAGTTGCATTCCTCCTCTTAAGCAATTTAACTGCAATACACGCCTCGCAAGGAATACAAATCAGTTTTACCTTCAGCCCAATTTCGGTCGTACAGTGAAATATAGAGATTCGTTCTTTAGCCGTACTACTCGGATGTGGAATGCTTTACCTGACTCTGTTTTCCCCTCTCATTGTAGTACACAGAAGTTTAAAAATAATGTGCATCGGCACCTCCTTTCCAATCCTTTCCTTTCTTCTTAACCGCTCGCACTGTGTTAATAGCATTATAAGGGTATTAATAACCCCTTAATGTGCGCGTATATTATATATAAAAAAAAAAGTAAATAATTGGAACAGAAAAAACAGAATTAACTATTAACGAACTTATTGATATATCTAAATTTAAAATTGTTCAAAATGATAATGTAATTGCTATCATGATTGAGTATCCGATTTTATACAAGAAATGTAAACTTTATGAGCACTAATCCGGCCTGACGGCAAAATAATAATAAAGAAAGAAATATCTAAATGTGGTTATACTTACGAAAACATTAAAGAATGTAAATTTGAATTAAGATGCAATTATTGTAAAACACAAAAAGATAATAATAATTGTTTAAAAGACCTATTACGCAATGAACGAGCTTTATGCAACAAGACCAAAGAAAAAGACTTGCAGTTAATAGGTAATCAAAGATGGCTTAATTCTTCTCACTGGAATTCATCAAGTAGAAAACCCAACAATCATGGGAACATACTTACTCACATTTGAAAACACAACAACCATAGACGGAAAAACATACCAAAACCCCACGGGACAGATCAACACGTTTCTAAAAACGTACACGGTCAACGAAAATGACATCGCTACATACTTTGAAGCACCAGATGAAAAACTTAAGATGGAGAACATTAATCTATTACAAACGATCCAACAAGAGATAACAAACAGCCCTATTGTATCCACATTCGGATTAACAACTCTAATGATTCTTGTTATCATAATAGCAATCATAATAATACGTTTCAGAAGATCAAGACACCCTGCCCTCACTAGAGACGAATACATGAGTCTACAAGTTCGAGACATCATGAACAAAGTGCACGCGCAATCACATTAAATATCGGAACGATACTTTCTTAACAAAGGGAGAAGTTAACACACCATGACTGGTATGCCGTATGCAAAGTATAAAATCCCAAATCCCGGTAATGAATCCATGAATCATAGAAAACCATAAAACCCAAAAAGATAAAATGCTAGATACAGAATTCATTGTATCAACAAACGATACACAGCGTCTAAAAGATCATCATGTCCGGCAACGATATCTTCATTGTTTATATTCACCCCTTATATAACTTAATGATGCAATAGTGCAATCGCATCACCGAATTTCTAGAAATCAATTACTTTATGTTACAGTCGCCAGCTGCAGTTTTCATCAGAATTAATTCGTAGGAAATAAACTAAATTATGTCACCATTCTTATTGTTACATTCTTTGTCTATCCAATTATAAATACATGCGTAGTTAAGGTTAAGAGTTGAGTTGCTATTCAGTTGTTACCAATAAAGGTTCAGGCAATCTGCCTGATAAAAAATATTTTTTTAAAAATAAAAGTGTTACAACTATCAACTGGCGCCCAAGCAAGTAGGGACCGTGATCGCGTTCAAAACTCTCGCTTGAAAAATAAAGTAAAAATTTAAAGCAAAAGTGAAAAGTAAAAAAATAAAGTAAAAATTTAAAGCAAAAGTGAAAGTAAAAAAAAAATAAAAATTTAAAGCAAATGTGAAAGTAAAAAAATTAAGTAAAAATTTAAAAGCAAAAGTGAAAATTAAAGTGAAGGACTTTAAATCAGCAAAATGATAAGTGGAGAAGGCCCCGGAGTCACCTTTAATAGAAGAAAGGAAAAACGGAAGCTGCCATCCCTTTCACCAGAGAGTTACCCTCACGTGGACCTGGACAACGACTGGAAAGCACTCCCACGTTTTTTTTATGATCTTGTTAGTTATTTTAAATAAGAAGTGAATATTATTAAGAAAAGTGAACAGATTAAATTTAAAAGAAAAATTATAGAACAAGGAAAAGAAACTGATTTTAGAAATAAAACTGTTCTGGCAGAGTGCCAAAATTAAAGATAACATTTAAAGCCTGTGTGAGATGTTTTTTGAATGTTTGTGAGCTGTATTTGAAGAATTCTGCCAGGATTTCAAGATTTTAGAAATATTGATACTAAAAAAGTAAGTTAATAAAAGAAAATCAATGAAAATTTAAAGAAAAATTAAAAGTATTAAAAAATGGCACAAAAAGTTGTTCAAATAGTAAAAGCAGAGCCACCAAAATATACCCTTGCAGACAAAATAAAATTGATTCAGAAAGTATTTAGTGATGCAAAAAAAGCAAATAATTGAATAAGAAAAAAAAGTAATTAGAATTAAAGAGTAAAAGAAATCAAACACAATCAAAAAAAAAAAAACTGAAAAAGAATTTTTGATTTAAAAATATATTATTGAAATAAGAAATAATTGATTGAAACTTATTACAAGTTAATCTATTAACCTATAAAAGTTATTTACATAAAAAAAATTTATAAGCCATTGCTTATCTCCTTACTTTTCTGCAAAATTTTATAAATATTATTTTTATTTTATTAAAAAATGAATCCAAATAACTTGATAAGACCCCCTCGTGTTGATAATCCTGTACCACCTGGTGCATCACCCGCTAACGCAGGACAACCGCCCCAAAACATTCCCAACGAAGCTTTCAATATGAACGCTATCGCTGAACACGTGAATAGAATAATTCACGAAACTCTTGCTAGGGAAGGTAGGACCATTCTTCAATCCTTACTCAACCCAAATCTCGACTTCACAAATGACACAGACCAAACTATCAACTAAGGAACTGATAGGAATTTGGCAGACTTAGACAAAATCCCAGATGTTGTCAAAAGTCTCCGAGAATTTTCTGGGCAAGCAGGAGAATTTAGCTCCCTGAGAAAAAGTGTCGACAGAATTCTAACAATTTATGAACACCTTAGGGGTACACCCAAATACTACGGAATCTTGAGCGTCATTCGCAACAAAATTGTAGGTTTAGCTGATATAGCTCTCGAATCCTATAATACGCCACTAAACTGGCAAAAGATTTCAAAATGTCTCACCCTCCATTACGCGGATAAACGAGACATCGGCACATTAGAGTATCAAATGACTACTCTAGTACAGGGAAATAAATTCCATTCCCGAATTTTACCAGATGGTATACCAACACCTTTCCCTTATCCTCAATAAACTTTTAAGCATGGATATGAACCATGAATCCCTTACTAACATGATACAATGTTATCGTGGAAAGGCATTAGACACATTTGTTCGAGGACAAAGAGGCGATCTTCCACGCCTCCTCAGCATTAAAGAACCTGTAGATCTTCCACAGGCTCTCCACCTTTGTCTCAAACTTCAAAACATAGACTATAAAACGGAATACGCGAACAGTAGTCAACACATTATGCGTAGAACTCAAACACACATGCAACCACCACCGGTACCACCAAGACGTCGTGATCAAAATATTTCAGGTCACCACAGACATGTCTATCCCGAATTGTTTCACAATCCGCAGCCGTATAAACCCAACAACAATCAACAGCACGTTTTTCAAAACAGGCAACAATTTGGTGCAAACCAACAGAGATTCCAGAACAGGACACCATTCGGAGCACAACCAAATAGGTATCCAGGACATTACGTCCCTAGGCCTTCGCCTCCACCAGAACCAATGGATGTCGATAGAAGCATAAAATCCAGGCAAATAAACTACGCTAATCGACCACCAGTTCGTCATTTTCCCGTAAAACGTGGAAACCCAGTAAATTCCCAACAGCATCATACAAGACCAGCAGAAAAATTTCAGAGAATTTATAACACTTACGACACCGAAGGAAACAAACATCCAGAAGACCGTAGAACACCAATCCCGGATGAATTGGAAATCCGAGACCCAGACCAATATCCAGAAGAAGAAGAAATCACCCCCTTGACCAAGCTGAAGAACCAGAGAATATCTATTTTTTAGACTAAATGACTCTTCACTTCCTTACGCCGAAATCAAAGTGAAGAGTGAAGAGATAAGAAAGTTTTTAATCGATACAGGCTCCAATTGAAATTATGTTCAATCAAAACGTATAAGAAATCCAATACCAAACGAAAAATCATTTTTGGCTAACTCTATTGGTGGTAACATAGAAGTTACTCACCACTCTTTTTTCAACCCATTCGAAAAAAATAGCTCTAATAAACCTAAATTTTTTATTCTTCCAAATTTAACATCATTCGACGGTATCATAGGAAACGATTCTTTAAGAGAACCTAAGGCAATCATACACGCAGATAAAAGCTTTATGACCATTCTTGGAAACATTAACATTCCATTAAAACAATTCAAATCTGAGACAGATTCACAAACTAAAAAAATTCACAATATTATTGGGAAATGTCCAAGTCTTTTCGCATACCCCGACGAAAAACTAACCTATACGAGTAACGTAAAAGGTGAGATTAGAACTACTACAGATACACCAGTGTACTCAAAAACATACCCGTATCTAATGGCACTAAAAGAAGTTGTCGAATCTCAAATAAAAGAATTACTTGACCAGTGAACTATAAGACCATCTCGATCTCCATACAATTCTCCTGTATGGATAGTTCCAAAGAAGTAAGATGCTTCTGGTCAGAAAAAATTAAGAATGGTTATTGATTACAGGAAACTGAATGCAATTACTATTTCAGACAAGTATCCGATCCCAGAGATCACTGAAGTTTTAGCGCAATTAGGTAAGAATAAATTTTTTACTATTATTGATTTAAAAAGCGGATTCCATCAAATTCCGTTAAGGGCTGAAGGTATTGAAAAAACTGCATTTTCTGTCAACAATGGAAAATACGAGTTCCTGAGACTACCATTTGGTCTCAAAAACGCTCCCACAATCTTCCAAAGGACATTGAACGATATCCTAAGGGAACATATCGGCAAGCGCTGCTATGTCTATATAGATGATATCATCATCTTTGGCGAGTCTGAAGACGAACATCTAAAGAACATAGAATATCATCTAAATGTGAAGATACAGTTGGACAAATCAGAATTCCTTAAGAAAGACATAGAATTTCTATAGGATTTTTAGTAGTTATCAACGGCATAAGGACGAATCCTGCTAAAGTTGAGGCAGTTGTGAATCTTTCACCGCCCGTAACTTCGTTCATTCCTCGGCAGGTCTGGTTATTACAGACGATTTATTAAGGATTATGCCAAGTTAGCAAAACCGCTAACTTCTCTTTTAAGAGGGGAAGATGGACGCGTGTCCAAAAACTTATCAAAGAAAAAAATAATACAGCTTGACGTAGATGCGATTAATGCCTTCAAAAATTTAAAGAACGCCCTTGCTTCTAAAGAACTCACACTTAATCATCCTAACTTTAAAAAGGAATTTGAACTAACAACAGATGCCTCTGACTATGCCATCGATGCAGTCTTATCCCAAGATAATAAACCGATTACATTTCTTTCAAGGACATTAAACAAAACTGAAGAAAACTACGCCACCAACGAGAAGGAAATGCTGGCAATCATTTGGGCCTTAACAAGCCTTAGAATATTCCTGTACGGATCAAGGAAGGTAAAAATATTTACTGATCATCAACCAATAACATACGCATTGAGTAATAAAAATATAAACAGTAAAATGAAAAGATGGAAAGCCATCTTAGAAGAATACAATTACGAGTTGAAATATAAACCAGGTAATACTAACGTAATAGCAGATGCACTCTCAAGAATCTTGCCAATAACTCATTTAAACTCCTTAACTATGACTCAGCATAGTTCCGAAAGTTCTTCTCATAACCTATTCCTTCAGTCGAATCTCCTATAAATGTTTTTCGCAATCAAATAATTTTAAAACTAGATAATGAAGATAGTTATCAAATTAAACCCATTTTTTAGAATTATACCAGACACATTATAGTTAAGCGCAAATACAATGAAAAAGAGATAATTGACATCTTTAAAAGATATTTAAACCCCAATTTGATTAACGGACTTTCAGCACGAGAACAAGTCGTGGGAAAAATACAACAAATTTATCCTTTGCATTTTAAAAATTATAAAACTAGATTTACTCAAACTCTTGTGGAAGACAAAGAAAATGAAACCAGTCAAGAAGAATTAATACTTACTGAACATAAAAGAGCTCATCGAAACGCTGAAGAGAACAAACTTCAGATTCTACAAAAATATTACTTCCCTCGTATCCACAGTAAAATACAAAATCTAGTAAAGCGTTGCACTGTATGCAAAGCTAATAAATATGACCGTAATTCAAACAAGCAAGTAATCGAACTTACTCCTATACCAAATTACCCAGGTCATACCTTACATATTGACATATTCTCGACAAAAAAAAAAAAAAATTCCTCGTGCTTACAGCACTCGATAAATTCACCAAATTTGCGCAAGCAAAAATAAATCGAATCTCGTTCAATAGAACATATTAAGAGACCTCTTCAAGATATTTTATTCTATTTCTGCGTTCCAGAAAATGTTGTCATTGACAACGAAAAATCTCTTAATTCCGCATCAATCACTTCAATGCTAGAGGACGACCTCCAAATCAAAGTCTTTACGACACCTCCATATAAAAGTGAAGTAAACGGCCAAGTGGAACGAATCCACTCCACATTGTCTGAATTTATGAAATGCCTTAAAGCAGATGGGCCTACTCGTACATTTGAGCAACTCTTAGAACGCTCAGTAAACGCATACAACTTCTCAATCCATTCTACCACAGGTAAAAAACCTGTTGAACTATTTTATGGTCGAATACCCAGATTGAATCCCGAAGAATTCGAAAAATTCGTACTTCCAATATTGAAACCCTTAAATTAAAACAACGAAAAGATTTAGAATACCACAACAAAACAAGAAAACCAATAAAACACTACATCCCCGGTGAAACTATCTTTGTCAAACACAATAAGAGATAAGGATCAAAATTAACACATAGGTACAGAAAAGAAGTAGTGAAGGAAAATAAGAATACAATAGTTACAACAGAATTAGGCAAAACAATTCATAATAGTCTAATAAGAAACTAAAATAGAAATCTTAATTACTGATTACTATTCATCACCGTTAAAGGAGAAATTCAAATGCTGGATTTCTCAAATTCACAATTTGTATCTCTACATGTTGGACAAGCAAAAATACAAGAAGGAAACCTCAAGATAATACACGATGTTGATATCGAACAATACCAAAAATTTATTGATGATATTACACCGACTCTAAATCTAAATATAACCCGTAACCACACATTAAATCAAATTTTCCTCCGCTTCATCAAAGAGTAAAGAAGACTGCTGCACTAAGCGGACTAAAGCTTCATCTCACTAACTACTCGAGAAAGGAAAACTTACAAGGACATATGAGTATTCTGCAGGTGCTCCCAATACTGGAGTCGCCTGCAGCCCACTCCTCGGACCTTATGCCTAAACGCATACTGTTACACCACCCCTTTGAAGTAATCTTTCCAAACCGCTCAGCATGGAAGAACCCCACATCTGGTATACTTACGGTTCAAAAACAAACAACGGTGTAGGTGCAGGGATTAACGGTCCCAATTTTAAATCATCTACATCCCTTGGTAGCACAACTACTATCTTTCAGGCAGAGGTAATGGCTATAGAATTCTGTATTAGGGAATGCATTAGAAGAAACCTCCGAAGATCAAGTATCCTAATCTGCTCTGACAGTCAGGCAGCACTAAAGGCTCTGTCCTCGACAAAAATCGAATCCAAACTAGTTTGGAACTGCCTGACATGTATAGTTCAATTAGCTACTCACAATAAAATAACTCTTTCATGGGTGGGTCATGAAGGTGTACCGGGTAACGAAGAGGCTGACCGCCTTGCTAGACTTGGCTCTCAGTCACAATTCAAAGGCCCTGAACCCTACTGTGGTCTCCCCATCAGTAGCCTTAAAAACGAATTAACTACCTGGGAACGACAGAACATAATCAGCACCTGGAACAACTCAAATGGCCATCGTCAGTCAAAACTATTCATTGACTTATCCCACAAACTTATGAAAGAAATTCTTGACATGAGCAAACGTGACGCAAAGTTACTTACGGACTTCTTCACTGGACACTGCTCTCTCAAGTATCATCTTAAAAACATGGGCATCAGCCAAGATGACACCTGTCGTCTCTGTTTTGAAGACATAGAAACAGCTGAACACATTTTATGTGAATGCCCTGCCTTAGCTAGATCCAGGCTTAAAATATTCAATAAGGTCTTCCCCAGTCCCCTCGATATCAGAAACACCTCTTCCTCGAAGATTCTTAGGTTCTTACATGACCTCAGCTTCGGATGAACTAACCCATAGACTACGTGTTTTTAAACCTAAGGGAACAGCACAAAAGATCTTTCAGGTCGACGTGCTTGCAAAGGTAATTAGCACCTTCACCCTATAAAAATTAAAAAAAAAAAACTACACATTATTTCCATTAATTTCACACGAGGTTGAGCAAATAAAAAACTTAATTTTAAACATCAAACCAAAACACATGAAAGTAAAGAGATCACTTAATTTTATTGGATCCGCATGCAAATGGATTGCAGGAAATCCTGACCATGATGATTTTGTAATTATAAAAAAGAAAATGTCAAATTTGCTAACAAATAATAATAACCAAGTTGTAATCAATAAGTTACATAACGAAAGAGTATACAACCTAACAAAAATTCACAAGGAGATTTAAAGATTTTTAAAGAAAGATAATACTGTCAACAGCAAAATAGTAAATAAGCTCCAATATAAAATGAGAATGATTAAAGATGAATTGCAAAATATAACCATGCCATCAATTGGGCATAAATGGGAATCATAAATTCAGTAATTCTATCAAAAGAAGAAATAGACTTAGCCATGAATACATTAGATAAAGAAAATATTCCCTACGAAACAATAGAAGAAGCACTAAACTTTGCTGAAATTAAAATTGTTACCAACGTGACTTTACTTCTTTACATGATAAGCATACCAATTACAAAAGAAACAAACTTTGAAAAATTAATGTTAATACCCATAAAAAAGGGAAATATGGCTCTTGATTTAAAATCCTAACTAATATTATAAACATGAAAGTCACTCTGTCTGTCCGGATTTCTATGTTACCGTCTCCTGCCCAAACTACGAAACTGATTTAAATGAAATTTTGTACAGAGATAGTCTAGAACCTGAAGAAGGACATAGGCTGTACATTTTATCCCTATATTCACACGGGAACGGGAACGTATACGGGAACTTAAAAAATTCAACACCGATTTCAAAAAATTTTCCACCGATAGAATGCTACACTATCCTAGAGTAACATAAACTTTAGTTAATCCATATATTCCCACGGGAACTAGAATTCTTACTTATATAATAAGTGTGAAAGTAGCTCTGTCTGCCCGTCGTTCTATGTTACCAGCTCCCGCCCAAACTAACAAACCGATTTAAATGAAATTTTGTACAAAGGTTGTCTTGAACTTAAAGACGGACATAGGCTATATTTCATTCGAATATTCCCACGGGAACCGGTCCTCACAATTATTATAAGTGTGCAAAAGTAGCTCTGTTGGTTCACCATTCTATGTAACCATCTCCTGCTCAAACTAATGAACAGATTAGAATTAATTTTTGTACAAACGTTGTTTAGAACCTGAGGAAGGACATAGGCTGTACATTTTATCCCTATATTCACACGGGAACGGGAACGTATACGGGAACTTAGAAACTACAACACCGATTTCAAAAATTTTCCACCGTAAGAATGCTACACTATACCTGAGTAACATAAACTTTAATTCATCGACATATTCTTACAGGAACGGGAGTCCTTACTAATATAATAAGTGTTAAAGTAGCTCTGTCTGTCCGTCGTTCTATGTTACCGTCTCCCGCCCAAGCTAATAAACCGATTTAAATGAAATTTTTTACAAAGATTGTTCAGAACCTGAGGAAGGACATAGGCTATATATTTTTTTCCTATATTCCCACGGGAGCAGGAACGTATACGGGAACTTTGACACTACACCACCGATTTCAAAAACTCTTCCACCGTTGGAATGCTCCATAATCCCCGAGCATCATAAACTTTTACTCATCCCCATACTCCTTACGGGAACGGTCACCATGTTTCTACGGGAACGGGAGTCTTTACTTTATTATAAGTACGAAGTTAAATCTGTCTGTCTATTTCTCTTTGTTACCATTAACCGCCCAAACTATAGAACCTATTTATATGAATTTTGGTACAGAGACAGTCTAGAACCTTGTGCAGAGATGGACATATATGTTATGCAATATGTCTTATCCCTGTATTCCCATGGGAACGGGAACTTGAAAAATACAGCACAAATTTCAAAAAATGTCCACCGTTAGAATTCTACAGTATTCCCGAGTAATATAAACTTTAAGTCATCCTCCGGAAACGACCCTCATATTCCCACGGGAATGGAAGACTTACATTATAGATCCGGAATTAACTCTGTCTGTCTGTTTTTCTTTGTTTATATTTACCGCCCAAGCTATTGAACCGATTTATATGAATTTTGGTACAGAGATAGTCTAGAACCTGAAGATGGACATCCTTAATAACATTACAAATCGAAAACGTTTTGATTCCCTGTTTCCCTTCAATTCCCACTGATTGATCATTATAATAAGGCTCAGACGCTTTAAGTTGCAGGTGTTCGCTTAGAAAAAAATCCCATGGCAACTTTATGCGGCCGAATCACGTGTATCAATCCCACAAAACCTTTTTATTTAGCAAAATATGGAAAAAATAAGAGCGTCGTGTGCAAACATATACTTAAATAAAATAATATAACAATGGTTTACTAAAACGCATGAATGTGTCTTATTTGCAAAGTAAGTAGCCTAAATAATTAAGAATGCTGCCGAAAGTCACTATTCCACGCGGGCACAGCTAGTATGAAAATATAATAAGAAATAAAAATGAAATAAACGCAATCGATAACAATTGTAAAACTATTAATTATGTTACAACTTGTAATACTAAAAATATTGTAAACTTAATAAAATCCACATGTATTCCAAAATTATTAAAAAGTTTGAAAGCAGAATGTAACTTAATGAACAGTCAACATCTTTCCCATATCGAAGAAATATCACCTGGCATAATACTACCAAACGACTTCAACGGAACCATCATGGCCGAAAATATGAGTCAAAATCTTAATGGCACGTTTCTCATCAAATATCACGATACCAACCTCACTATTGATAATCAACAGTTCATTGCAAGAGAAATAACAACACACAAAATTCTTCCAGCTATACTACAACCCTCTCCAACAGAAAAAGAATATCATAAACTAATATCATTGGAAATGGTCACCGAACTTCACATCAACAACACTAAAGAGATTCATCAAATTCAATTAGAAGGAAAAACCCATCAATTCACTATCTATGAGCTGAACATACTCCTTGGCATTCTATTCACGTTATCATCCATATGCAAACCATTATTAACCAAATCAAATCAGTCCAATATCACTATAAAAACCTCGGAAGCAAAACGAGACGATATTCCACTCCTAGTCATTACAGATGAAACAAAGTCAACGATCTCATCATCACCAGCTTACGTAATACCTACATCAAAATTCTATGACCTACCCTACTTTTGAGATGTTACATCATTATAAAATTACATAATACAAACAACAGAGTTCCATTACCTAATGCACTTCAAGCGATCGAGGACAATCGCATTTAAGAGGGGAAGACTTAATGATACAATAGTGCAATCGCATCACCGAATTTCCAAAAATCAATTACTTCATGTTGCAGTTGCCAGCTGCAGTTTCAATCAGAAATAATTGGTAAGAAATAAACTAAATTATGTCACCATTCCTATTGTTCCATTCCTTGTCTATCCAATTATAAATACATGTGTAGTTAAGGTTAAGAGTTGAGTTGCTATTCAGTTGTTACCAATAAAGGTTCAGGCAATGTGCCTGATAAACAATATTTTTTTGAAAATAAAAGTGTTACAACCATAATGATGTTTACCATAATAATCAAATATACTTATATGGACAGTACCTATTATAATAATTCATTAGTCTTTGAATTAATTATTATTATTATATTCGTCTTTTTTTCTCTATTTCATTTTCTCCTTCTTGATTGTATGAAGCTCTCTCACTTGAAATGAATTGTTTTAATCATAATCAACAACTGCATGAGCAATTGCAAAAACTCTGTGCGCGATGGATAACTAGCGCTCGCCAGTCCTTTAGTAGATTCCTGTTCTCCCAACTCAATTTGAGCTTAAATCAAGCAAATTACTTTAATGACTCATTGCGCTACAACGAGATCTCCCTAATATTTAAAGCAAGATGTTAACTCTTAGGACTCAACGGAGCACCTTGCAATGGAAGTTTTAACCAATTCTGCTCTTTATGTAATCTCAAATCCAAAGATGACTGCTTTCATTTCATTAGTATATGTCCAGTTTTTGCATCCCAACGGTTATCATATTATGGAAAAAGATAGCTTACAATGCAAAAAACAACAAAACTTTTGAACGAAACGAACTGGAAAACTCTCGCACTATTCTTGAAAGAAATATCCAAGATAGGCTGTTGCTAATATCAGAATAGTTATACTTTTTTTGTATTTTGTAATGTAAAGAATCCTAATCCTAAATCCTAAATCCTAAATAATATTATAAATGTGAAAGTCACTCTGTCTGTCCGACTTTCTATGTTACCGTCTCCCACCCAAACTACTGAACTGATTGATATGAAATTTTGTACAGAGATAGTCTAGAACCTGAGGAAGGACATAGGCTATATATTTTATCCCTAAATTCACACGGGAACGGGAACGTATACGGGAACTTAGAAACTACAACAACATATTTTTCCACCTATAGAATGCTTCACTATCCCAGAGTAACATAAACTTTAATTCATCCACATATTCCCACGGAAACGGGAGTTCTTACTTATATAATAAGTGTGAATGTAGCTCTGTCTGACCGTCGTTCTATGTTACCATCTCCCGACCAAGCTAATATACCGATTTAAATGAAATTTTTTACAAAGATTGTTCTGAACTTAAAGACGGACATAGGCTGTATTTCATTCGAATATTCCCATGGGAACCGGTCCTCACTATTATTATGAACGCAAAAATAGCTCTGTCTGTTCACCTTTCTATGTTACCATCTCCTGCTGAAACTAATGAACAGATTAAATTTAATTTTTGCACAAAGATTGTTCAGAACGTGAGGAAGAACATAGGCTATATATTTTATCCCTATATTCCCACGGTAACGGGAACGTATACGGGAACTTGGAAACTACGACACCGATTTCACCACCGTTAGAATGCTAGACTATCCCTGAGTAACATAAACTTTAATTCATCGACATATTCCTACAGGAACGGGAGTCCTTACTAATATAATAAGTGTGAAAGTAGTTCTGTCTGTCCGTCGTTCTATGTTCTCCCGACCAAACTAATAAAACGATTTAAATGAAATTTTTTACAAAGATTTTTCTGAGCTTAAGGGCGGACACAGGCTGTATTTCATTCTAATGAACCAGGAACCGGTCCTCACTATTATTATAAATGCAAAAGTAGCTCTGTCTGTTCACCTTTTTATGGTACCATCTCCCGCCCAAACTAATAAACCGATTTGAATGAAACTTCTTACAAAGATTGTTTAGAACCTGAGGAAGGACAAAAAGTATATATTTTTCCCTATATTCCCACGGGAGCAGGAACGTATACGGGAACTTTGACACTACAGCACCGACTTCAAAAATTCTTCGACCATTGGAATGCTCCATGATTCCCGAGTAACATATACTTTTACTCATCCCCATATTCCTTACGGGAACGGTCACCATGTTTGGGAGTGTTTCCATGGGAACGGGAGTCCTTACTAAAAGTCCGAAGTTAAATCTGTCTGTCTATTTCTCTTTGTTACCATTAACCGCCCAAACTATTGAACTTATTTATATGAATTTTGGTACAGAGACAGTTTAGAACCTGAGGATGGACATAAATGTTATGCAATATGTTTCATCCCTGTATGCCCATGGGAATGGGAACTCGGAACACCCATTTCAAAAAATGTCCACCGTTAGAATACTGCATTATTCCTGAGTAATATAAACTTTAAGTCATCCTTCGGAAGCGGCCCTCATAATCCCAAGGGAGCGGAAGACTTAAGTAACATTATAAATCCAAAACAAGCTCGGTCTATTCGTGTTTCTTTGTTACCATCTCCCGCCCAGACCATTGATCCGATTTAAATGGAATTTTATTCAGATATAGCCTAGAGCCTGAGCAAGGACATGGACTTTAAAAATAATCCCTATATTTCTACGGGATCAACACCGTAAACGCGAACCTTAAAACTGCTAGATCGATAAAAGTTTTTTCACTGCGGGGTGATTTCTGACAAACTGTCGAAAATAAATTTGACATGTGAAGAAATGTCTATCTGCATATTCAAATAAAAATTGGCAATCGGGAATGGCTGTGTGAAAGGTCGATTTCGGCGCCGACTAATGAGATAGTTAATAGTTAGTTGATAGATAGTTGTCGAATGTCTATCAAGAGACAATATTATGGACACTGAGCAAGTCACATCATACCCTATAGAGTTTCTCAATTTCATAGGATTATTAGGAGTGGCAGTGGTACCCGTGGCGCAATGGTTAGCATGTCCACCTGCTAACCCAGAGGTTCGAGGTTCGAATCCCAGCAGAGGCAAAATGCAAAAATGTTTTTCCACGGGTATCGCCTTTCGCGAGGAATTGGCAAGTCCTCCGTTAGTAAATTCATTGCCATGAAAAGCGCATTCTCAATTAGCCGTTCGGAACTGGCGAAAAATTTTAGGTCCCCTCCATTCCCTCACAAAGCATGGTTGTGAGAAATGCGCTAGGCCCAGGGGCTCCTCGCCCTGTTGCGCCACCTTATTTATTTATTTTTTATTAGGAGTGGCAGCAAGTTGGTGTTTCAGTGCCAATAATGAGTAATCCAGAATTGTACACAGCTACAAATTACACATCTGGGATGCGGCACTATAAAAATTTTTATCATGACTGGAACGGCAAAAGGAGAAAACGTTTTGATTCCCCGTTTTCCTTTCATTCCCACTGATTTGTCATCCTAATCCTAACTAATATTATAAATGTTAAAGTCACTCTGTCTGACCGGATTTCTATGTTACCGTCTCCTGCCCAAACTACAGAACTGATTTTAATGAAATTTTGTACAGAGATAGTCTAGAACCTGAAGAAGGACATAGGCTGTACATTTTATCCCTATATTCACACGGGAACGGGAACGTATACGGGAACTTAAAAACTACAAAACCGATTTCAAAAATTTTTCCACCGATAGAATGCTTCACTATCCCAGAGTAACATAAACTTTAATTCATCCACATATTCCCACGGGAACTAGAGTTTTTACTTATATAATAAGTGTGAAAGTAGCTCTGTCTGTCTGCCGTTCTATGTTACCAGCTCCCGTCCAAACTAACAAACCGATTTAAATCAAATTTGGTACAAAGGTTGTCCTGAACTTAAAGACGGACATAGGCTATATTTCATTCGAATATTCCCACGGGAACCGGTCCTCACTATTATTATAAGTGCAAAAATAGCTCTGTTTGTTCACGATTCTATGTTACCATCTCCCGCTGAAACTAATGAACAGATTAAAATTAATTTTTGTACAAAGATTGTTCAGAACCTGAGGAAACACATAAGCTTCATATTTTATCCCTATAATTTCACGGGAACGGGAACGTATTGGGGAACTTAGAAACTACAACACCGATTTCAAAAATTTTTCCACCGTTAGAATGCTACACTATACCTGAGTAATATAAGCTTTAATAATAAGCTATAATAAGTGTGAAAGTCCGTCGTTCTATGTTACCAAATTTTTTACAAAGATTGTTCAGAGCCTGAGAAAGGACATAGGCTATATATTTTTCCCTATATTCCCAGGGGAACAGGAACGTATACGGGAACTTTGACACTACAGCACCGATTTCAAAAACTCTTCCACCGTTGGAATGCTCCATAATCCTCGAGCAACATAAACTTTTACTCATCCCCATACTCCTTACGGGAACGGTCACCATGTTTCTACAGGAACGGGAGTCTTTACTAATATCATAAGTACAAAGTTAAATCTGTCTGTTTATTTTTCTTTGTTACCATTAACGCCCAAACTATAGAACCTATTAATATGAATTTTGGTACAGAGACAGTCTAGAACCTGGGGATGGACATATATGTTAAGCAATATGTTTTGTCCCTGTATTCCCATGGGAACGGGAACTTGGAAAATACAGCACACATTTCAAAATATGTCCACCGTTAGACGACCCATATATTCCCACGGGAATGGAAGACTTTAGTAACATTATAAATCCGAAATTAACTCTGTCTGTCTGTTTTTCTTTGTTTATATTTACCGCCCAAGCTATTGCACCGATTTATATGAATTTTGGTACAGAGATAGTCTAGAACCTGAAGATGGACATCCTTACTAATATTAAAAGTCCAAAACGATTTGATTCCCCGTTTTCCTTTAATTCCCACTGATTGATCATTATAAATAAGGCTCAGACGCTTTAAGTTGCAGGTGTTCGCTTAGAAAAAAATCCCATGGCAACGTTATGCGGCAGAATCACGTGTATCAATCCCACAAAACCTTTTTATTTCGCAAAAGATGGAAAAAATAAGAACGTCGTGTGCATTGTGCAAACATATCCTTAAATAAAATAATATAAGAATGGTTTACTAAAACGCATGAATGTGTCTTATTTGCAAAATAAGTAGCCTAAAAAATTAAGAATGCGGCCGAAAGTCATTATTCCACGCGGACGAAGTCGCGGGCACCGGTAGTTTTTTTTATATAATATACATATTTATTCAAAATTGCTAACCGAGCTGACGGCAAGACCATAGCTTAAAATTCATTCAAATTGTTAACAAATGTATCAAAACATCAAATCAATAAATTAATACTTACTTACTTACTTACTTCATACAAGAACCGGGTCGTGAACCCTACACTAGACCACATCTCAGCCGAGCCGCAAGTGAGATTTCACCCAAAGAGGCGTGGAATCTACCCATATCAATCGAAATAAAAACTTGAATTAAAATTATAAATCATTGTATGAAATGTATTAGCCAACACTATTTATAATATTTAATATCGGAAATAAAGTAGCTTCAATAATCTAAAGTTTTGCTGCTTCTTTAGAAGACTCTCGATCCGCTGAGCTTACTTCAGCCTTTGATAAAAAGCATCCTTACAATTTCAAAGCTGCTTTGAAGAGAGACCGGTGCTAACCTTAGACGAGAAGAAACTTTTCTTCGCAGATCGAATGATTGAAGTAGCTTGATTACGGAAAAAACAATATTGTCGACGAGTTGTAGGATTTGGTAAACTTCTCCACTTAATGTAAGTGGCATCAATGGTTTTTCTGTGTTGGCTTACGTGTGAATTAGCTCCGATTATTTTTAATTTTTTTGATAGTTAACCTTTTATTTGATTGTGTTCCTTATCAGTTTTTTTCTTTAATAACAGCCTGTAAGATCATACTTATAATTCATTATACTATAGTGTTGTTTCTATTTAGCATTTATGCTCTTGAGTGTTTTTTCTCTTCATCAATTTTATCTGTTGTTCACAATCTACACGTTTACCTCCTTTATTCAATAAATTTTAATATTTTTTATCATAATCTTTCACGTTCAATTTGAATATATTCTTTAGCGCAGGTGCTAGGATCTTCGGCTTTCAGTCGATCTTTGACTTTCGAGCAGGAAAGACTTCAGCGGAGAAAGTGTTAGCAAAAGTATTTTTCCAGGTGAGTAAAGTTGAAAGTACAAATCTAGTTATCGTTTTGTTAACTGAAAAGTAAGCACAGTGGTACAGCGTTACCGTTGGATATTTTGGAAAAGTTGCAAAAAGGTGGTAATCGAGAAAAAAAGGTGGCACTTGAAATAAAAAACAAAACAACACCATATATTTATGAAAATTGACTTATTGATAAAAATTTCACACATCTGAACGAACTCGTAGGAGTTGAAGAAAGCACATAATCTTAACAATCATAATCACAAGTTTCAGTTTTTAGGCGGACGGTGAGCTTATTTTTCATCAAATTAAGCTTGGAAAAAGCCCTCTCAGCGCAGACACTGCTATGAGGCAAAATTAATATTCTTGCAACAAATTCATATATATAAATCAGAAAAAAGGTATTCATTCAAACTATTTTTAATGTTAGCCTCTTTAAACCAAAACAATACGATATTGACAATCTAAAAAAAAATTGGTTTAAGCTTCAAGCTAGGTTGGGCTTCAAGGTAAAAAAAAATTTTTGCGAAGTTTTTTCATAAATGTGGATTGAGTAATTTTATTCGGACCTTTCGTACATTATTGTGCAATCTTTCGACTGCAAAAAGGTAATTTTTTCATGCAGAAATATTAAAGCATAAGCCGGTAACAGAGCTTCGCCCAGAACGTCTTGAGAAAAAAATTATTTACGGTGTTCACCATAGCTCGGCTGGAAATTATTTGAAAATAAAAAGCCAAGAAAAATTACCCAAATTATGACCAAATCTTCCCCCCAACTTTCTCTGATGATTTTATTTTTCTTTAAAAAATAAATTGGTGGCCATTGAAAGTGTAAACTGTTATTTTCCACAAAAAATTCCGCCTTTTTTGGGGTAGAAAACAAAATTTCTACTTAACGTTGGGGGGCGGTATTTTATTATATATATACATATATAGTTTGAAATGAATAGCTCAAGTAGTTTTAAAAAGACAGTGAACACGAACTTTGAAAAAGTACTTACTTACTTACTTAAGGTGGCGCTACAGTCCGGGTCGGACTAGGTCCTCAACCAACATGCTTCTCCAGCCAGCTCGGTCCCTAGCTAGCTGCCTCCAGTTTTGCACGCCAAGTTGGTTGAGGTCCTCTCCTACTTGCGTGCGCCACCTGAGTCGCGGTCTTCCTCTACTGCGCCGTCCCTCGGCATTGGATTCGAAGACTTTCCGGGCCGGAGCGTTGTTGTCCATTCGCTCTACATGACCCAGCCATCTAAGCCGCTGGACCTTGACTCGTTTGACAAGGTCAGTGTCGCTATACAGCCCGTACAATTCGTCGTTAAATCTTTTTCTCCACTCTCCATCTATGCAGACGGGACCAAAAATCACCCGAAGAATTTTTCTCTCGAAGCATCCCAAAGCGTTTTCGTCTGCCTTTGACAAGGTCCATGCCTCTGCGCCATATATAAGAACCGGGATGATAAGTGTCTTGAACAGGGACACTTTAGTTGCTCGAGAGAGGACTTTACTACTCAATTGCCTTCTTAGTCCAAAGAAACAGCGATTGGCAAGAGTTATTCTTCGTTTGATTTCAGCAAATGTTCTGACTAGGTTTTGTTTAGTATAAAAAAAAACTAGGGAAAAAAATTACTTGTAAAAACTTTCTAGAGAAAGAAAAGAAACACGTCCTGTTTGCAAATCGTTATAATTCGGTATGTTTTTTGTGATTGTAGTGTTTCTGTTTTGTTTGTTTGACATCATGAATGTTCAATATATTAAAATTTTAATTTCGATTTTGGGTAGCGTGCGTATATGTTTGTGTGTGTGTACGTGTGCATATTTTACAATTTAATTCGCGGAGTACGGGGTTCGCGCGTAGGTTATTTTATTTCAATAGCTGGCAGCTTGGTATATATATATGTGTGTGTGTGTTCAATGGCAAAGGCATTTTTGTCGTGACCAAGTGCCATCCTTTTCTAGTTGAAAGATTTCGATTTTCAACTAGAATTTTTGTTTACATTTTTTGTAAACAACTCGCGAATCTGATTCGGAAAATTTTCGCGAATTTTGCAAGTTCTATTAAGTTCTGGGAGTGTTTAAATTATTGAAAATTATGAGTGCTTTAATTCATTTTTAATTCAGTGGACTGTATAATTTTGATCTTAAAATTACTCAGATCTTTGTGCTAAATGTTCAAGTGCATTTGCCGACGGCATTTGACATTTCGCGTTTTCTATTTTTCTATGTAATGTGGATCGTGTTCTTTTTTTTTTGTTTTTAAAAATGGCAGGTGCATTTTGCATTTGCCTATAGTTTGTTATTTTAATAAATTTGTGCATTGCTTCAGCGGTTTATTATTAATTAATATTGCGTATGCGGTGTTGCAGTGCACAAGTAACTTTAGTAAAAATGTGTCTTGTCGACGACGATTTTTTTTTTTTACCAAAATGTGTCTTGTCGACGACGATTTTTTTTTTTGTTTTGTTTTGCCGACGGGAAATCGACTTTCGACGTGCGGTGTTTCTTGGATTTCGATGCTCCCCTTGAACATGTCGAAATGTTTTAAAATGGATGTGGTTTACAAATTGATTTTATATATTAAGGTTTTTTCAGAATAAATTGGTTTTGCAGTTCATTTCATATTTTGAGTTTGATCTTGTGTGTGCGTTGTTGCAGCACAGCATTAAAGATGAACTGCTTTGATTGCCTTTCGTGCAATTTTTGTAAATTATGATATTTTAAATAAAGATGATTTTTTTTTTTTTTTAAAGTTCTTGTTTGATTTTTCTTCCTTCTGAACAGCTTTCCGGTGTATTTAAAGATGTATTTTGATGTGTTTTCAACAGCTTTATAGAATTTAAAGATGTGTTGATTGATGTGATTTGAATAATTTTACAGGTGTTTTAAAGATGGGTTGATTGCTGTTTGAATTTGTTGATGACTTGATTTAAAATTTTCTTATATGGTACAGATGTGTTGAATGTTGATGTGAGTGATGAGTTGTATCAAATTTTAATTAAAATTTAAATTGTTCCGTGGTTTTGAAAACCAGCGTATACTCCTTTTGTTCTTAATTTAGAGTTTTATGCTTTTGAAAACAACATAGGTACTCCTTTTGTTTGTCGATGTTTCGGTAAACAGCTTATGTTTTAGGAATTAATTTTTATATTAACGCCGATTGCTCTTGGTGTTTGTTGGACGGTAGATAACAAATTTTCGCGATAGGGCGTTTTAGATTTCCGTTTTGTGTCTTCACGGTGACAACGCGTATAAGACCATCCGTTCCCGCGTGAGTGTCTTCGATTCGGGCAAGGTTCCAATACGTCGGTGCAAGTCGCTCATCCTTGAGCAACACTAGGTCTCCTATTTTAGGAGCTTCTCGAACTTGAGTCCATTTCGGACGTTGCTGCAACCGTGCAAGGTATTCGGAACTCCACCTTTTCCAAAATCCTTCCGCCAGCGTTTGTACTCTTTTCCATCGGTCGATATACGTGATGTTGTTGCTGAGTTCGCCTTGTGGCACAGCGTGTAAAGATTCGCCTACGAGAAAATGCGCAGGTGTTAGCGCATTCAAATCATCTAAGCTGTCGGAGAGCGGGCATAAGGGTCTCGTATTCAAGCACGCTTCTACCTGAGTTAGAAGCGTTGTGAGCTCCTCAAAAGTCAGCCTTTCGGTTCCAACAACTCGCTTCAAATGGTATTTCACCGATTTCACTCCCGCTTCCCATAATCCACCAAAGTGTGGAGAAGCTGGGGGAATAAAGTGCCAATTTGTACCATGATTTGCAAGGTTTTCGGCAATCTCCTTCCAATCGTGCTTCGCGTCCTTCAACATTTTGGCTAATTCGTTATTAGCGCCGACGAAATTTGTTCCACAATCGCTGTAGATTTGTTTGCAGCTACCTCTCCTGGCCGTAAACCGCCGAAATGCTGCTAAAAAGGCTTGGGTTGTCAGGTCAGACACGACTTCCAAGTGAATGGCCTTAGTTGCCAAACAGATAAACACTGCAAAATACCCTTTTAGTATTTTAGCTCCGCGAGCTTTCCAGCTTTTTATTTCGATGGGTCCTGCGTAGTCAACTCCAGTATGACTGAACGGTCGTGACATTTGGACTCTAGGTGCAGGTAGATTCGCCATCAACTGCTGCATTTCCGATGCCTTTTGCCGGTAGCAAGAAGTGCATCTATGAAGCTGATACTTCACGCTTCGTCGTATCTGGCCAATCCAATATTTTTGACGGATGTAGTTGATCATCTGTTGGATGCCGCCATGTAAAGTGTTCTTATGGGCATCTCTGACGACCAGGTTGGTAAAATGGTGACTGTTTCGAAGTAACATCGGATGTTGCGCGTCGTAGGGGAGGAGAGAATTCTCCAAGCGTCCTCCTACTCTCAAAAGTCCTTCAGCATCAACGAATGCGTTCAAAGTCTTGAGTGATTTAGGTATTTTCGAGGTTTCCAAAATTTGTTGAAGCTCTGCTTTGAACATCTCTTTCTGTGCGGCCTTTACGGCGATGATACGCGCTGCTTCCAGTTCGTTTGGAGTAAATGGGCCATCAGAAATTGCTTTTCGTCGACATTTTGTTGCGGAACGACAACATGTGGCGATAACTCGAATCACCTTCAACAAATTTGAACAGTCGCAGATGGTTTGAAGTATGCGATCATCCTGACTGACTTGAGCACTTAGTGCCTTGACCGTACGTCGTTCCTCGTCAGTATCGATGTCAACAGGTTGATGCGGAACATCGAAAGCCCATTGACTGCGTAAAAAATCAGGACCAATCCACCAAGTCTCCAATGACGTCAGTTCTGCTGGATACACTCCTCTAGACGCCAGATCGGCTGGGTTATGAAGCGTTGCGACATGTCCCCAGCAATCGATCCCCACTAGCCGCTGAATTTCGGATACTCTGTTGGCAACGAACGTAGTCCATTTAGCGGGAGTGGCTCGTATCCACGCGAGCGCGATGGTTGAGTCGGTCCAAGTAAACATCTTGATGTCGGGAACAGCCAAGACGTCCTTCGTATACTGCATCAATTGCGCTAACACTACTGCTCCGCAAAGTTCCAAACGTGGAAGCGTGATCGTACGCTGACTTGGAGCTACTTTCGTCTTCGCCAGAAGCAAGTTGACATGAATATTGCCATCACTGTCAAGTACACGAACGTATACTACGGCACCGTATGCCTTCATAGACGCATCACAGAACCCATGTAATTCGATGTCCTTGTTGGTTTTGCTTGTCTGAGTCCAGCGTGGTATTCGAAGCGTCTCGATCATCGGAAGTTCTCCATGAAAAGCATCCCAATCTTTTTTCAGTGTAGCTGGAACCGGATCATCCCAATCACAACTTAGCTCCCAAAGCCGCTGCATCATTAATTTTGCCGTGATGACGCATGGTGATATCCAGCCAAGTGGGTCGAACAGTTTGGCTATGGTGGACAACATTGACCTTTTTGTTGTGGCTTCTGATGACTGCTGCACATTCTGATACGAAAAGTAGTCGTCTATCGGGAACCATTTGATGCCAAGGGTTTTGACATGATTTGACATGTTGAACGGCACCTCAAAATCCAACTCTCGATCTGCTACAGGTATGTCTTCGACGAGTTCCTTCACGTTGCTTATCCATTTTCGTAAATTGAAGCCCGCGGACGCCAGAAGTTGATTCGCTTGGTCGCGTTTTGTTCGTGCTTCTTCCACAGTATCGGCACCACTGATCAGATCGTCCACATACATGTCCTCTCGGACTACCTTCGCGCCCTCCGGCAGGTTCGATTCTTCATCTTCAGCTACACGCTTCAGAATTTTTATGGCAAGATACGGTGCACTTGCTGTGCCAAACGTTACCGTTTTAAGCCGATACATTTTGATTGGAGATGAACGATCGTTTCTCCACAGGATCAACTGATAATATGTGTCCGGTGTATCAACCAACACCTGCCTATACATCTTCTCGATGTCAGCCGTAAACGTTATTCTGTGGGTTCGCCATCGAAGCACCAGATCAATAATGTTCGACTGTAATTTTGGACCCACCAAAAGTCGATCATTGAGGGAACTTCCATCCAAAGTCTTCGCTGTTGCGTCGAACACGACCCTCAGTTTCGTAGTGGAACTCGATTCCTTGAAAACTGCATGGTGAGGCAAAAAATAGTGGTATGGGGTTGCCAACACCGAGTCGCCGACGTGAATTTCTTCCTAATGCCTCAGGGTTGCATATTCCTGTATGCATTTGGCATAATCTGCCCGAAGAGTTGGGTTTGCCTCCAGCCTCTTCTCCAAGTGCAGGAATCGTCGGACCGCGCTCTGCTTACTGGATCCCATCGCTGGAAGACATCCACCTTTGAACGGCAGCTTCACTTCATAACGCCCGTCAGGAAGGCGTCTCGTGTGTTCATCGAAATGCGCGTCGCATGCGATGTTCTCCTCAGTTTCATGTGTCTGGAACGGCAATTCTTCCATCTCCCAGAATCTCTGCAGCTGAGAATTCAGGTCAGCAGTCTGCACAAAACTGCGTATTTGCCGGGGATGTTCCGCTTGAACTTTCCCTAACACAATCCACTTTAACTGCGTCTTCTGAGCGGTTGGTCCGACTCCATCTGCTTCTGCAGGTCTTCTCACTTCTGGAAGGAGTATATCAGCATATACTTCGCTGCCGAGAAGTAAATTAATAGGTCCAGGAACGTGGAGATTTGGATCTGCCAACGTTAACCCTTTAAGGTGTTGCCATTTGTCAGGTATCATTTGTTGGGCCGGGAGATGGCCAGTCAGCGACTTGAAAACCAGTGCCCGCACCGCACCTTCATAAGTTGAGTTGCATGACGCAAGCTCAATATCCACGCATGTTTGCGTTGTGCCACTGCTGACTAACCCTAACCCTGACACCTCGACAAAGGTACGTCGCTTTTTCAGCTGCAATTGTTGTGCTGCATCTTCAGTGATGAAGCATGCTTCCGATCCTGGGTCGATCAAGGCTCGGAGATGGTGTTGACGACCATCGGCTGCTCGCACCTTCACAATTGCTGTTGCTAAAAGCACCTGGTGCGTTCTGCTACCATGCGACGTGTGGTAATTCAAAACTTGACCACTTGTAGAAGCTTGTTGTACTTCTCTCGGTTCAAACTCCAGCGCGTTTGCGTTAAAAGATGTGGAAACTGCATTGTTACCTCTTGAAGTTGTTGTTGACCTCGTGTTGTTGACCATATTTGCACGCACAGCTGGATGTTAACATGCAAAAGCGTGTGGTGACGCTGTTGGCAAAAGTAACAGCATCCAGGTGAGGGGCAATCCGGCGCAAAATGCCCTAAAGAAAGGCAGTTGTCGCAAACTCTCAGGCGTCGAGCAGTCTGCTTCCTTTCCGATGTGTTCATGTTCAGGAACCGCTGACAGTGACACTTCCTTATGGAATGTTGCTGCTGATTGCATAAACTGCACACTCCCGACTCCCTGTTAAAGGTTGGCCGAACTGCTGGCCTACCTACTTGCCTACTGGCTGGCTTAACTGTTGGCCTAGCTGCTGGCGTCGCAAACATCACTTTGGTGCTCTGAAAGAGAGAACGGTTGTTGGCGTGTGTCTCAGCTTTCATTTTTGACGCGGAGCACATCTCCTGCTGGTCAACAACTTCCAAAGTGCGGAAACGAATGTCCAAGAAGTCCGCAAACTCGACGAATTTCGGTAAATCTTTCCTGTTTCCTATCTTTTCTTCCCACAGCTTCTGCGTAGATGACGGCAACTTCGGTTGCAGAAACCAAATAAGCACCGTATCCCACTGATCCACCGGAACGTCCATGTTCTCCAGCGCTGACATACACTCCCGTGTTGTAAACAACAACTCCTTCAAACCAGTCGCAGTTTCCCGGGCCATAGGAGACTGCCCAAACAGAGCCTGCATCTGCAAATGCACCAACTCCCACGCCTTTTCATAATTTGCCGCCTCGACCGACAAATTCTGCAGGAAACGCTCGGCGTCACCAACCAAACATGAATGCAGGAAGTGCAGCTTATCTATATCGGCCAGACTGCTGTTGTTGTGCACCAACGCACAAAAACGGTCGTGAAATCCTCGCCAGCTGGTGTAAGCACCATCAAATTTGGGCAAGTCAATGCGGGGGAGCCGTATCTCCGACCGAGATGACGACTGTTGCGACGTTGCGTCCAAAGATGATTCCTTGACGTCCCCTGTGGGCACAGGTTTGTGCTTTTCTAGAGCCTCCATTAGTTCCACACGGTACTCAAAGGTAATGTCCATAATTTCGTCGTACACCTCTAATAAATCTTCTTTTTTCATTGTAGATTCCAGGTGCTTTCCCCCTACGATGGCCTCATTATACACCTTTGAAGTGGCGATGTCCTCTTCCAACTTAGTCAGCCTTGCAGCCACGTATGAGCGGGTCAGGCGCTCTTTGGGAGACTTTTTGAAGTTGGTGAGGTCCCTCTTGATTGTTTTCAACAAACCATTTTGCAACTCCCCATATTTGTATGACATTTTATTCAATATATTTGTCTTTTAGATGATACAAAATTTAAAATGTGCACACTTACGTACAATCAGCTGCAGCTGCCGTCAAATCCTGTATCTTTGATTTTGAGGTGCCGTTGTTCTGACTAGGTTTTATTTCTTCTAAAAAAACTAGGGAAAAAAAAATACTCTTAGAAAACTTTCTTAAGAAAAAAAGACACGTCCAATTCAATTGCTTTATAATTCGGTTGTATTTTCATTATATTCTTGATCCAAAGGTCAAAAGAACAAATTCTATGTTTTTATGTTTACATTTGATTTGACATTCATATTTGTGGATTGTATTTACATTTATAGTATTGTTTCATTTAACATTTCTAATTTACATATTTTAAAAATCATTGTACATTCGTACATTCTCCCGCCTCGGAATTGCAAGTACAATCACGTCTGGAGCACCCTATTTTATCTCGAACTGTAGTACCGACATTGTGCAGTTGATTCTTTCGATGGCCTTTGACAGTTGACTGCATTCTTGAATTGGGATAAATAACAACGGTGGTACTCCTCTTACTCATGTATACATGCAACGAAACAGAAAAGCGATTAGTACATTTAATAAAAAAAAACATAAATGGACAACACGATAGAATGGTACAACAGATACTACTAAGAAATTTTAACATTGTTGCTTTTCACTTAGGCATGTGTACTGCATCGGTTGTTCGTTGCTTTGCGTAAGTTGTATATCCATTCATCGTTTGTTTCATTCTTCCTTGTTGTAAATTACTTCAATTGCAATTTGTATTGACGGTGTGAAGAAGCATGGTGCCGGCATGCGATCTTTGGTAATTTAATTCGTGTTGTTTTTATCAAAAAAGTGTACTATTAAGTGTGTTTAGTTTTAAAAAACAATTAAATGTGTTCGTGGTTCCGCTGGATTGATGAGGCTGCTGCGTGGGATTAATTATTGCGAAGAATTTCCCGCAAATTTTGTAGTGGTTTATGGTCAATGGATGCCATGTCCACCCATTCCAGATGAGTTTTTTTTTTTGTTTTAATTTAATTTTTTTTTTTACATATATTTTATTAAATTTTATTAGAATATTGTGTGTTTGTAGTATGTTTGTTATTTGTGATTGATCTCGTGTATGTCGTATTTGTTTAATATAAATTAAATTTTAATAGCTTATTTGTTCTGCGTGTACATGTGTGTGTGTGTGTGTGGCGTTGTGCAAGGTTTTGCATTTAATTCCGCGGATTTCGGGGTGGGTTCGCGCGTACGAAATCGAAAGTACTTGCATATATGTCGTGTGTGTATGTATGTACTTAATGTACTTGTTAGGCAAAGGCAAATTTATCGTGGCCGAGTGCCATCCTTTTCTAGTCGGAAAAGTTCGATTTTCGACTAGAATTGTTTACATTTCGATTGTAAACAAATCGCGGTTCTTAATTCGGAAATGTTTCGCGAATTTTATGAATTTTATTAAGTCTTAGGTGTGTTTGAAATTAATTGAAAATTATGAAGTGATTTTGTATTCAGTTTACGTCAGTGGACTGTATAATTTGGTGACCTTTAAATATTGATCAGCTCTGTAGTGCAAAATTGTCAAATGCATTTGCCGATGGCATTTGACATTTCGTGAATTTTTCATTTTCTATGTGATGTGGATCGTGTTCTTTTTTTTGTTTTTAAAATGGCAGTGCATTTTGTGTTTTGCATAATTGCCTTTAATTTGTTAATTTAATTTGTTTAATTACAAGCATGATTTAATATCATTAATAGTGTATGCATTGTTGCAGTGCACAGGAATTTTTTTTTTTTTTTATTAAAATGTGTCTTGTCGACGACAATCCTTTTTTTGTTTTGCCGACGGGAATTCGTATTCGACGTGCGGTGTTTCTCTGTTTTCGATGTTCTCCTCGCAGAGATTTTAAAAATAATGTGTTTTCCGAATTTGATTTTATATCGTAGCTTAAGTTTTTTAGAAGTTGTTTTAAGCATTCAATGTAAAGCTTAAGTGTTTTGGAATAAGTTGTGCTTAGTTCTATTATATTTTAAGTTTTATTTTGTGTGTGCGTTGTTGCAGCACAGAATTAAGATGAAGTGCATCGATTGTCTTTCATGCAACTTCTGTAAATTATTATATCTTTGAATAAAGATGATTTTAAACAAAGTTCTTGTTTGTTTTATTATTTCTTGAACAGCTTTTCAGGTGGTTTTAAAGATGTGTTTTAAACAGCCTTCCAAATGTTACAAGATGTGTTGATTGTTGAATTGTGTGATGAATTGAATGACAAAAGGTGTTGATTTTTGAGATGAGTTCGTTGATGATTTGATGTAACTTTTTTTTTGTATAGATGTGTTGATTGCTGGGTTTTGGATAACCTTGCAAGTATTTTAAAGATGGGTTGATTGTTGTGTTTTGGATAACTTGTATGAAATCCGTCCTGGATTTAAAATGTCGGGTTTTTGAATACATCATATTTATTTTGAAATGTTTCGGTAAAAACATATATTTCAGGAATTCATTTTTTATACCAACGCTGATTGTTCATGGTGTTTGTTTGACGGTAGATAACAAATTTTCGCGATAGGGCGTTTTAGATTTCCGTTTTGTGTCTTCACGGTGACAACGCGTATAAGACCATCCGTTCCCGCGTGAGTGTCTTCGATTCGGGCAAGGTTCCAATACGTCGGTGCAAGTCGCTCATCCTTGAGCAACACTAGGTCTCCTAATTTAGGAGCTTCTCGAACTTGAGTCCATTTCGGACGTTGCTGCAACCGTGCAAGGTATTCGGAACTCCACCTTTTCCAAAATCCTTCCGCCAGCGTTTGCACTCTTTTCCATCGGTCGATATACGTGATGTTGTTGCTGAGTTCGCCTTGTGGCACAGCGTGTAAAGATTCGCCTACGAGAAAATGCGCAGGTGTTAGCGCATTCAAATCATCTTAGCTGTCGGAGAGCGGGCATAAGGGTCTCGAATACAAGCACGCTTCTACCTGAGTTAGAAGCGTTGTGAGCTCCTCAAAAGTCAGCCTTTCGGTTCCAACAACTCGCTTCAAATGGTATTTCACCGATTTCACTCCCGCTTCCCATAATCCACCAAAGTGTGGAGAAGCTGGGGGAATAAAGTGCCAATTTGTACCATGATTTGCAAGGTTTTCGGCAATCTCCTTCCAATCGTGCTTCGCGTCCTTCAACAGTTTGGCTAATTCGTTATTAGCGCCGACGAAATTTGTTCCACAATCGCTGTAGATTTGTTTGCAGCTACCTCTCCTGGCCGTAAACCGTCGAAATGCTGCTAAAAATGCTTGGGTAGTCAGGTCAGACACTACTTCCAAGTGGATGGCCTTTGTTGCCAAACAGATAAATACCGCGAAATACCCTTTTAGTATTTTAGCTCCGCGAGCTTTCCAGCTTTTTATTTTGATGGGTCCTGCGTAGTCAACTCCAGTATGACTGAACGGCCGTGACATTTGAACTCTAGGTGCAGGTAGATTCGCCATCAACTGCTGCATTTCCGATGCCTTTTGCCGGTAGCAAGAAGTGCATCTATGAAGCTGATACTTCACGCTTCGTCGTATCTGGCCAATCCAATATTTCTGACGGATGTAACTTATCATCTGTTGGATGCCGCCATGCAACGTGTTCATATGAGCATCTCTGACAATCAGATTCGTAAAATGGTGACTATTTCGAAGTAGTATTGGATGTTGCGCGTCGTAGGGGAGAAGAGAATTCTCCAAGCGTCCTCCAACTCTCAAAAGTCCTTCAGCATCAACGAATGCGTTCAAAGTCCTTAGGTATTTTCGAGGTTTCCAAAATTTGTTGAAGCTCTGCTTTGAACATCTCTTTCTGTGCGGCCTTTACGGCGATGATACGCGCTGCTTCCAGTTCGTTTGGAGTAAATGGGCCATCAGAAATTGCTTTTCGTCGACATTTTGTTGCGGAACGACAACATGTGGCGATAACTCGAATCACCTTCAACAAATTTGAACAGTCGCAGATGGTTTGAAGTATGCGATCATCCTGATTGACTTGCGCACTTAGTGCCTTGACCGTACGTCGTTCCTCGTCAGTTTCGATGTCAACAGGTTGATGCGGAACATCGAAAGCCCATTGAATGCGTAAAAATTCAGGACCACTCCACCAAGTCTTCAATGACGTCAGTTCTGCTGGATACACTCCTCTGGACGCCAGATCGGCTGGTTTATGAAGCGTTGCAACATGTCCCCAGCAATCGATCCCCACTAACCGCTGAATTTCGGACACTCTGTTGGCCACGAACGTAGTCCATTTAGCGGGAGTGGCTCGTATCCACGCGAGCGCGATGGTTGAGTCGGTCCAAGTAAACATCTTGATGTCGGGAACAGCCAAAACGTCCTTCGTATACTGCATTAACTGCGCTAACACTACTGCTCCGCAAAGTTCCAAACGTGGAAGCGTGATCGTACGCTGACTTGGAGCTACCTTCGTCTTTGCTAGGAGCAAGTTAACATGGATATTCGCATCGCTGTCAAGTACACGAACGTATACTACGGCACCGTATGCCTTCATAGACGCATCACAGAACCCATGTAATTCGATGTCCTTGTTGGTTTTGCTTATCTGAGTCCAGCGTGGTATTCGAAGCGTCTCGATCATCGGAAGTTCTCCATGAAAAGCATCCCAATCTTTTTTCAATGTAGCTGGAACCGGATCATCCCAGTCACAACTTAGCTCCCAAAGCCGCTGCATCATTAATTTTGCCGTGATGACGCATGGTGATATCCAGCCAAGTGGGTCGAAAAGTTTGGCTATGGTGGACAGCATGGACCTTTTTGTTGTGGCTTCTGATGACTGCTGCACATTTTGGTAAGAAAAGTAGTCGTCTACCGGGAACCATTTTATGCCAAGGGTTTTGACATGATTTGACATGTTGACCGGCACCTCAAAATCTAACTCTCGATCTGCTACAGGTATGTCTTAAACGAGTTCCTTCACGTTGCTTGTCCATTTTCTTAAATTGAAGCCCGCGGACGCCAGAAGTTGATTCGCTTGGTCGCGTTTTGTTCGTGCTTCTTCCACAGTATCGGCACCACTGATGAGATCGTCCACATACATATCCTCTCGGACAACCTTCGCACCCTCCGGCAAGTTTGATTCTTCATCCTCAGCTACACGCTTCAGAATTTTTATGGCAAGATATGGTGCACTTGCTGTGCCAAACGTTACCGTTTTAAGCCGATACATTTTGATTGGAGATGAACGATCGTTTCTCCACAGGATCAGCTGATAGTAAGTATCCGGAATATCCACTAACACCTGTCTATACATCTTCTCGATGTCAGCCGTAAACGTGATTCTGTGGGTTCGCCATCGAAGAACCAGATCAATAATGCTCGACTGTAATTTTGGGCCCACCAAAAGTCGATCATTGAGCGAACTTCCATCCAAAGTCTTCGCTGTTGCGTCGAACACGACCCTCAGTTTCGTGGTGGAACTCGATTCCTTGAAAACTGCATGGTGAGGCAAAAAATAGTGGTATGGGGTTGCCAACACCGAGTCGCCGACGTGAATTTCTTCCATATGCCATAGGGTTGCATATTCCTGTATGCATTTGGCATAATCTGCCCGAAGAGTTGGGTTTGCCTCCAGCCTCTTCTCCAAGTGCAGGAATCGTCGGACCGCGCTCTGCTTACTGGATCCCATCGCTGGAAGACATCCACCTTTGAACGGCAGCTTCACTTCATAACGCCCGTCAGGAAGGCGTCTCGTGTGTTCATCGAAATGCGCGTCGCATGCGATGTTCTCCTCAGTTTCATGTGTCTGGAACGGCAATTCTTCCATCTCCCAGAATCTCTGCAGCTGAGAATTCAGGTCAGCAGTCTGCACAAAACTGCGTATTTGCCGGGGATGTTCCGCTTGAACTTTCCCTAACACAATCCACCCTAACTGCGTCTTCTGAGCGGTTGGTCCGACTCCATCTGCAGGTCTTCTCACTTCTGGAAGGAGTATATCAGCATATACTTCGCTGCCGAGAAGTAAATTAATAGGTCCAGGAACGTGGAGATTTGGATCTGCCAACGTTAACCCTTTAAGGTGTTGCCATTTGTCAGGTATCATTTGTTGGGCCGGGAGATGGCCAGTCAGCGACTTGAAAACCAGTGCCCGCACCGCACCTTCATAAGTTGAGTTGCATGACGCAAGCTCAATATCCACGCATGTTTGCGTTGTGCCACTGCTGACTAACCCTAACCCTGACACCTCGACAAAGGTACGTCGCTTTTTCAGCTGCAATTGTTGTGCTGCATCTTCAGTGATGAAGCATGCTTCCGATCCTGGGTCGATCAAGGCTCGGAGATGGTGTTGACGACCATCGGCTGCTCGCACCTTCACAATTGCTGTTGCTAAAAGCACCTGGTGCGTTCTGCTACCATGCGACGTGTGGTAATTCAAAACTTGACCACTTGTAGTAGCTTGTTGTACTTCTCTCGGTTCAAACTCCAGCGCGTTTGCGTTAAAAAATGTGGAAACTGCATTGTTACCTCTTGAAGTTGTTGTTGACCTCGTGTTGTTGACCATATTTGCACGCACAGCTGGATGTTGGGCCACGTTAACATGCAAAAGCGTGTGGTGACGCTGTTGGCAAAGGTAACAGCATCCAGGTGAGGGGCAATCCGGCGCAAAATGCCCTAAAGAAAGGCAGTTGTCGCAAACTCTCAGGCGTCGAGCAGTCTGCTTCCTTTCCGATGTGTCCATGTTCAGGAACCGCTGACACTTCCTTATGGAATGTTGCTGCTGATTGCATAAACTGCACACTCCCGACTCCCTGTTAAAGGTTGGCCGAACTGCTGGCCTACCTACTTGCCTACTGGCTGGCTTAACTGTTGGCCTAGCTGCTGGCGTCGCAAACATCACTTTGGTGCTCTGAAAGCGAGAACGGTTGTTGGCGTGTGTCTCAGCTTTCATTTTTGACGCGGAGCACATCTCCTGCTGGTCAACAACTTCCAAAGTGCGGAAACGAATGTCCAAGAAGTCCGCAAACTCGACGAATTTCGGTAAATCTTTCCTGTTTCCTATCTTTTCTTCCCACAGCTTCTGCGTAGATGACGGCAACTTCGGTTGCAGAAACCAAATAAGCACCGTATCCCACTGATCCACCGGAACGTCCATGTTCTCCAGCGCTGACATACACTCCCGTGTTGTAAACAACAACTCCTTCAAACCAGTCGCAGTTTCCCGGGCCATAGGAGACTGCCCAAACAGAGCCTGCATCTGCAAATGCACCAAAATGCGTTTGTGATCGTAACGATCTTTCAACAACTCCCACGCCTTTTCATAATTTGCCGCCTCGACCGACAAATTCTGCAGGAAACGCTCGGCGTCACCAACCAAACACGAATGCAGGAAGTGCAGCTTGTCTATATCGGCCAGACTGCTGTTGTTATGCACCAACGCTCCAAAACGGTCGTGGAATGCTCGCCAGCTGGTATAAGCACCATCAAATTTGGGCAAGTCAATGCGGGGGAGCCGTATCTCCGACCGAGATGACGACTGTTGCGACGTTGCGTCCAAAGATGATTCCTTGACGTCCCCTGTGGGCACAGGTTTGTGCTTCTCTAACGCATCCATTAGAACAACACGGTAATCTATTGAAATATCCATTATCTGGTCGTATACCTCTAATAGATCTTCTTTCTTCATAGTAGATTCCAGATGCTGTCCTCCGATGATCGCCTCGTTATATACCTTTGAAGTGGCGACGTCCTCCTCCAACTTAGTCAGCCTTGCAGCCACGTACGAGCGCGTCAGACGCTCTTTTGGGGATTTTTTAAAGTTGGTAAGATCCCTCTTGATGGTTGTCAGCAAACCAATTTGTAATTCTCCGTATTTATACATTTTTATTTCAATATATTTGTTTTTCAGATAAAGAAAATAATTAAAATGTTCAAACTCACGTACTATATCAGCTGCAGATGCCGTCAAGTTCCTGTTTTCTTCTTGCTGGTGATAATTTTTGCGCGACGCGACGTAACTTCGGTTTATGTAACGCGAAATTAGATTTGTTTAACAAATAGTTAATTTTATTATCGCTAAACGATTTTCTAAATACACTTTGTGTCTATATATATGTACATATATGTTTAATCAATTATTTAAGGTCACACTTTAATGTCTAAAGTCTTAGTCTTTGCACACACACACTGTTTTTTAGCAAAAGTTAAATAATTGTTCTTAAAAGACGGTTCAGAAGGACCAAATGTTCTGACTAGGTTTTATTTCTTCTAAAAAAACTAGGGAAAAAAAAATACTCTTAGAAAACTTTCTTAAGAAAAAAAGACACGTCCAATTCAATTGCTTTATAATTCGGTTGTATTTTCATTATATACTTGATCCAAAGGTCAAAAGAACAAATTCTATGTTTTTATGTTTACATTTGATTTGACATTCATATTTGTGGATTGTATTTACATTTATAGTATTGTTTCATTTAACATTTCTAATTTACATATTTTAAAAATCATTGTACATTCGTACAGGTGTCGTTGTCTGAATTAATAGCGGCGGTTTGGTAGACAAAGTCCTTAACTACCTAAAAGTTATAGCTGTCAATCGTGACGTTCTGTCCAAGATGTCGGTGTTGGGTGTCCTTTCTTGATGACAGCATATACTTGGTCTTGCCCTCATTTACCACTAAACCCATCTTCTTCGCTTCCCTCTCAATGCTCATAAACGCGCCATTGACATCACGCTGCGTTCTTCCAATTATGTCAATATCGTCGGCATATCCGAGCAATTGAACGAATCTTTGAAAGATTGTGCCTCTTGTGTTGACTTGGGAGTTTTGCACTATTCTTTCAAGAACGATGTTGAAGAAGTCGCATGACAATGCATCGCCTTGCCTAAAACCTTTTTTGACATCGAATGTATCGGTGAGATCTTTTCCGACCCAGGGCACTGTTCATATGCTTTGTCCAGGAGCTCGTAGAATATGTCTTTGCTGTCTTCATCCTTTTTCTCTGTGGAGGCGTGTGCGCAAATGAGGCTTATGTGGTGTGGCTTAGTTTTACTTGTGGGGAATGCTAAAAAAGTGGCACAGACTGAAATACCACCTTTCTCGGTGGGACAGCCTGAAAAAATTGGCATTTTGATACTAAAGTGGCACAGCCGTAACGCTGCAGTGGTAGTGTGGCGGACTCTCTCAGTCGTTCATCAACTGTGAAAGTGGAGTGTTTTTAAAAAAGTATTAGTAGCAGTGATTTTTAATAAGTAGGTGCCGTGAAATAAGGTAGATGGAAATAAGATATACATATTCGATGTTATTTCTCAAAAAACCGAAATACAGACGAGCAACCGGCTTTTTTCCAGTCGACTTTAGTACCAACAAAAATGGTAACAACGTCGACCAGTTCGTTTCAGCATTATTAACGAAAAAGTGACCAAAGAATAACTTTCTACCTTATTTCTCAAAAATAAAACATGAATTCGTCATTATTACCAATGAAATGCTTTTTAATTTATGAAAGGAACATAATATATACGTTTAAAATTATTTGTTTAAGGTTACATTGTATGTGTAGGTGCGTGGTCCTTCTGTCATCTGTGTTTACAGTCCTTTGCGGCATGAGGCATGACTCAAGGGATAATGGGCTTTATGACATCTAAGAATCTCCCACGCTTATCATTCATAGTGTGAAGGTCTGATGTATTCAAATGTTTTGTTTTTGAGCATAAGATAAAGTAATAGTAGGAAATTGGCCTGTGTGTGTAAAAGATGTGTTCTAACTAACTTCAATTTTAAGATATAGGCAAGTGATGAACTTAAAAAAAAAATCTGCAGCCGCTGCCTTAAGTACATAAAAGGAAGATAAAAGCGAAGCGAAAAAAAAATTTGGCAAGGATGGTATGGGTTTGTCTTCTGAAAATTAAAAATTTGCACGAATTCAGTTGAGGTGCGTCAAGTGTGGAGAGAAACACAACGATAAAGAGTGTAAGCTCGGTGAGAGAAGGGTCGAAGACAAGACTCTACTGAAATGCGTTCTCTATGGTGGAGATGGGTACCCTGCTTATTACCGGGTTTGTCCTCGATACCAGATTATAAAAAAATCAAAAAAAGCTGCTCCAACAGCAACTAAGGATGAGGGAAGGCAAAAAGCCATACTTATTCCAAGTGCCGTCGTTCCCGAAGTCTCTTACGCCTAAATGGCATGGGGCTGGGAAAACGGTGGCACAGCCATCTGTGCCAAAGGCTGCTACTGGGGAGTCAGAGGTGATGGTCGCTCTGCGTGTCATTCTGGCACAAATGAGTGAGGGACCGACCCAACTCGAATTTCGTGGGTGGGGTTGCGATCTTCATACTCAAGGGCATTGCTCATAAGGTAATAAAAAAAAAAAAAAATAATAAATAGGAAGGCGCAACAGAGCGAGGAGAACCTGGGCCTAGCGCATTTCTCACAACCATCCTTTGTGAGGGAATGGAAGGGACCTACTAACGGAGGACTTGCCAATTCCTTGTGAAAAGCGATACCCGAGGAAAAAACATTTTTGCTTCTGTTGGGATTCGAACTCGAACCTCTGGATTAACAGGCGGACATGCTATCCATCACACCCCAGGTATGGTAATATATTGTGGCGAAATATGCCGATTCCAGTCTCTTGCAGCGTGTATCGTCTGCATCCCTCTCCAACAGGGGAGGCGAGGCGGTTCTATGTGGTCGCGATCTATGCGCCGGAGGCTTTTCAAAATTCATGTTTTATAACAGAGCTTGAAACACTTTTTCGATGTCTGAAACTGAACTCAGATGAAAACTATTTCCTCTTGGCCGGTATTAACAATGCTAATCACCAAGATTGGGGAAATTTATAAACCAATTCAAGGGAGACCCAGCTATTCCATTGGCTGGGGCTTCACAACATTGAGTGTAAAGTCGATCTGCTGGCTACTGACAGGCCTTCATATCCTCGAAGTGGCTCATATCTGGATCTATTGCTCTAAGACTTAAGACTTAAACTGATCGACTACATTCTGCGACAGACGAAAAATTGTTTGACGACGGTTGAGTACGACAGTGACCACTGTGGACTTGCTACCGTCATGCTGCTTCCAAACGACCTTGTGGAACTGGAGGAGTACGTGCCGAACATTCTTACAACTACGGTAAGACACGTTGGCCGAGTTTTTCCGATGCCGTCTCAAGGGAACTTCGTTTGAACGGTATTGCGCCGCCATGCAACAGGAATCTGTCAAACGGTGAGAACGATGGATACCTGCAAAGTATGGAGGATGCAATACGTAGAACAATGGACAGGTTAATTCCTAAATATAGGCAAAACGATCCAACGAACATGTAAAGAAACGCGACAATAGATGCACTCTACAAACAAAAAAGGAGACTCCTGTCGAGATTCGAACTCTTGCACAGGAGGTTTACTGACCGACACGGTTTGGAGATTAGAGCTCTGAAGTCACAGATCAAAAATCTGCAAACAACTTATTAAAAAAAACTATAAAATTTCCATTTCATGTTTCTGGAACAATAAAATTCGGGCTGTGCAGTCCCACAACCCGAGTATGTTTCCGGAAATAAAAAAAATCTTTAGGAGAAAAGATCAAAATGACCTTCAGAGTATTAAACTCCAAAGGACGACAGAGAACAAGAACTTACTTTTGACAATAGTCAATCTTGAATGATGACCACTATATAGTGAAAGATGCTCAAGAGAAGGTAGAGACTGTGGGTGCTGTTTTCGAGCAAGTATATAAGGTGAATGAGTGCATTCGCACGAATTTCGACCTTGAGAACAGAGCCTTCGTTGGACACTTCTATCTTAGAGACGAGATCTCGCATTGGCGATCCGAGAATCCTGGTTTCACTAGGTTCAATGACGACCGACCTGCAAATGCAGTCATTGCCCAGCAAAATGGGGATAACACCCTGTTCGTTTCTAAGATGGACCTCGTGGACATCTTTCATAAAATAAAGAAAAAGAAGTCAGCACGAGTCGACGGCATACCCAATGTTGTGCTGCGAAACCTCCCTTCGGAAGTGGTGGACATATACACCACGTTGTTCAACAATGCACTGAATAATGCATATTATCCAGTGCGTTGGAAGACGGCAGTGGTCCATCCTCTCCTTAAAAAAGGGAAGGATGGTTCCAATCCAGCAAATCTCCGGTCAAATAGTCTTCTTCCGAGTATCAGCAAAGTATTCGAGAAAGTTCTCAATAGAGCTCTGTCCACATGGGCTGAGGACAAAAATATTATTCCCGAAAATCAGTTCGGTTTTAAGGCGGGTCATGATACCATACATGCCGCGTCTCAGCTAGTATCTGATATTCAATGGAACAAAGCTAAAAAGCAGTGTACGGGTGCATGTCTGGTTGACTTGGAGAAGGCTTTCGACACCGTTTGGTTAGACGGTCTTTTTTATAAGTTGATCAGGTATGGCATGAGTAAACCACTGCTATTTATTCTGAATGACATGCTTCATGGTAGAACGTTTGTTGTGAAAAGTTGCAATATAACTTCTACCAGAACTTTTAAAATACAGAACGGTCTACAACAGGGGGCGGTGAATTCGCCTATTTTGTTTAGCACTTTCACCGGCAATCTAATTGGTTTTCTTCACCATGCTATAGCGTACGCTGATGACCTCATTGCGTACGGAACAGGTCCAAAGATCGAAGTCATCAGAACACTTTTGCTGCGTGACTTCGATAAGATCCAGCAATATTGCGATGACTGGAAGTTGAAAATCAACTTTCAGAAATCAGAAACAATTGTGTTTAGAACCCCGTTGGCTCGGGCCTCATTGGATACGAGAAAGAACTGGCGCAAGGTGGTGATCGTTGATCTACATTGCCACTCACTGCCAAACAAAGTAGTAGTCAAAAACCTCGGTCTCTGGCTAGATCAGTATCTATATTTTAACAAACATATGGATGCGGCTCTGGCTAGGGCTAGAGGAGCTTTTGCTCTGACAAGGCGACTGTTTTACAGCAGACAACTTGATAGCAGAGTGAAAGTGATTTGCTACATGGCCCTCATAAGGCCAATGATTGTCTATGGGTGCCCTGTGTGGTTCAATGTTACAGCGTCTCAAATGGAAAAGATTCGGGCGTTTGAGAGACAGTGTCTGCGTACCTGTCTTGGATTGCACAGAACACCAGAGTCGGAGTACAAAAAATATTATCCTAATGAGGTCCTTTACAACGGGGCTCAAATAAACAGGATCGACAACTCCATGATAAAACTGACTCGTGGTCACACTGCAAGAGCGATGGCCTCGACCAATGGCCTGATATTTGGGGCTTATTACCCCAACAGAGAGTATATGGAAAGAACACGCTTCAGTGGATTTGTCCTTCCGGAGGCTTTCCTCTATTTTGATATGGAAGGGCTGATTCAGGATAGATCGGTGGTTCCGCTAATCCACCACGTCTGCCGTAAGTCCGTGGAACGACGGCTCCTTTATAACCGAGACGTCACAGCAGTAGGCGGAGACGTTGAAGAGCTCCTTCGGTTCAGTAGGGCGGTCTCAGATCGCGATCGTCGTGACGTTGTCAAAACGGCAGATAAGTTCTGGTGGTTGTCCGAGCAACAAATTGATATTGATGATGATAGTCAGTCGCCTATGGCTGGCTTACACAGGTTTAGCGTGTAAGTCTTAGGGTAGGGGGTGGGCACAGTGGCAAACAAAAAAATCACAAAAATAAAAAAAAAACACAAAAAAAAAGATAAAATCCAAAAAAAAAAAATTTTAAAATACAAAAAAAAAATTACAAAATACAAAAAACCCAAAAAAAAAATTACAAACCTGAGTCTGGTGCTTCTTTCACACCAATAGAGACGGTTCCAAAACCGAAATTAATTTTTGTATCTCGACTTAGGCCAGATCTTAATACAAACGATGTTTTGCATTATCTCGTTTCAAAGAAATTGATTCCTAATGAAAATTTTATTAAATGTTGTAAGATAAGCAAAACTGATAGCTTTGTGTCTTCGTTCAAATTGCTTGTCCCGCCCTCGTCTTTCGACTCTATTTGTGACAGTAACTCTTGGCCTGGTGGTGCTCTTGTTAAAGAATTTTCCATCAACAGGAGAGTTAAAAACAAAATGATTATAAATACTGCTCCAAAAAACTAATTAGATTTTCCCTCTTTTATCAAAATGTAAGAGGTCTTCGCAGTAAAACTGCTGATTTGTATGTTAACTCCCACGTTTTCAAACATGATGTGTTTGTTTTGACTGAAACTTGGCTAAGTCCAAGTTTCTTGAATTCCGAAATCTTGAGCCCTGAATTCTCGGTCTACCGTAAAGATCGGCACATAGACAGGCCAGATGAGGTCGGTGGTGGTGTTCTGATTTCGGTCAGGAACACATATATGTCGTCTTGTATACTCTTTCCGTTTGAACTGACTATTGATGTTGTTTGTGTGAAAGTCTGTACACTGCCTAAAAATATTTTTATCGTTAACGTTTACATTGCTCCAAAAAGTCCAGCCTCTGCTTATGCTGAACTGTCGCTAATTTTGGATCATATTTTTGAATTGTCGGACCTAGAAAGCCAAATTTTGTTACTAGGTGACTTTAATTTGCCATACGTCCAATGGTTACCCTCTGACGATGGATCATTCCAAATACCCTCTCTAACTTCACCGCAGCGTGAGCTTTCTTGTTTCTGTATTAGAAATTTCCAAAACCGTATGTTAGACCTTGTTTTCTCTTCCGAAGCTATTAGCACGGTTGTTCTTCAATCTAATTCAGGCATTACCAGAATTGATGATCTTCATCCCCCCTTAGATATTTTTATTGAACTAAGCAACGTATCTCACGTTATTAATAATTCAAATGACTGTTTATATACTTTTGACTTTCGAAAGGCGAATTTCGATTTGCTTTCGATTGAATTAAGCAGGGCTGGTATTGAAAATATATCAACCCTTACAAATATTGACGAAGCAGTCGCTTGCTTTTACTCCGTTTTAGAAAGTAGCATGAAAAAAACCATTCCCCAAAAGACGCTCAGAAATGCTAGTTTTTGTCAACCGTGGTTTACCAAGGAACTAAAGGCTCTGAGGAATAAAAGAAACAAGGCTTGGAAGACCTATTTAATTACTCTTTCTCCAACCAAATATTTATAAGTTTTTTTGAAGACTTCAAAACGCTTTCTCAGAATCTGTACTCTAGCTACGTCACCCAAATGGGCTGTTCTCTGAAAAACGATCCAAAAAGCTTTTGGTCCTTTGTAAATTCTAAAAAAAAAATCAGACGGCTATCCAGCCAACTTTATTTATAACGCCATTTCTTTAAAAAATACTCCCGACATTTGCAATGCCTTTGCAGACCATTTCAAGGGGTCTTTTTGTAATACAAATCTTGAAATCGATGAAAAATATTTTGAATATTTAACTCACTGCTCGCAAGTGAATTTTAATAATATCCCTATTCAAAGAGAAAGAATTACTTACTACCTCTCTTCTCTTAATGATGACGTTTCTTATGGTCCGGACAGGATTCCGCCAATTGTTTTAAAGAAGTGTTCCTCACGTTTATGCTCTCCACTTGAACATCTTTTCAAACTTTCTTTAAAATCTGGAATATTCCCCACTCTTTGAAAAAAATCTTTTATCACACCTGTTTTCAAAAAGGGTGAAAAAACCTATATAAAAACTACAGACCTATTTCAAAGCTCTCATGTATACCTAAGGTATTTGAACAAGTAGTTTGCGAAAGCGTTTCCTTTTTTTCAAGGAATGTTGTCTGCCACCAGCAGCACGGATTTATGCAAAGAAGATCGACTGCTACCAACCTCCTATCCTTTCATCATAAGTGTTGCAGTGCCCTTGAATGTAGAAATGAGCTTGATTGCATATACACTGACTTCTCTAAGGCGTTTGACCAACTGTCTCATAACATCATACTTTATAAACTAAAAGCCTTTGGATTTCCCACAGTATTTATTGCTTGGATAAGTTCCTACTTAAAAAATAGGTCTTATGAAGTCAAATTTCGTAACGTCTTGTCAAAACCTTTTAATGCTATGTCTGGCGTGCCACAAGCTAGTCATATTGGTCCCTTGCTTTTTATTATTGCAATAAATGATGTAATTTCTTGCATCTCCTATAGCGACATTTTAATCTTTGCTGATGATATGAAGATTTTTAAAATCATCAAAAATGCTTCAGATCGCGACTTCTTACAAAAAGATATTGATAGTTTTGTTGTATGGTGTTCAATGAACGGACTATTTTCCAACACTTCCAAGTGCCAAAGTATGACCTTTTCCCGCAAAAGATCTCCTAGCATTGGAGAATATTCGATATCGCAACAATCTTTATCTCAAGTTTCTAGATTCCGTGACCTTGGTGTTCTTTTTAGTACCAACCTCGAAATTAATGAACACATCAACCTCATTATTAACAAAGCTAATTCAATGCTTGGCTTTATTAAGCGATGGGCAAAGGAATTTAATGACCCTTATGTTACCCTCTCTTCATACAACTGTTATGTTCGTCCCCATCTAGAGTATGCTTCTCAGGTGTGGTCACCATTTTATGATATTCATAAATCACGAATCGAAGCAATACAGCACAGATTCATACGCTTCGCTCTCAAAGGTCTTCCTTGGGAAGATCCTTTCAATCTCCCTCCTTATGAAAATCGTATTCGCTTATTAAATCTTCAAACCCTCTCACAGAGGAGAATCAACAATGATTTAGTATTTTTTCATCAATTAATAACCGGTATAATTGATGCTCCCGACTTGCTCTCCCACGTAGGATTCAACTATCGCGGAGGAACTCACCAACTACGTAATTTAGAGTTTATACATCGCTCCCACCACCGTACTAACTATGGAATGCATGAGCCATTAGCACGCATGAGTAGGTTATTCAACTCAAATCCTTTTATTGCCGATTTCAACATCAGTAAAAGTAGTTTAAAATTAATATTAAGAACCAGTGTACCATCTGCATGATTCATGTTTAGTAGATTTTTTATTACTGTAGTTTAATTTCATTTTTTATTTATAACCTTGTTAAGTAATGTTTCACGATTTTAGTTTGTTCTCTTTATGTTAATTTAATTTAAGTTATACTTTGTTATATTTTTGTAATGTTTTTTTTATTTTCGTATACGTTCTCTTGTGCTTGTGTTGGCGTTATTTACTAACCACTAACACTTGCATTAATGATGAAGAGCGTAGATAAGTGTGCACAGACGAGCTTGCTCTAAGTTCAGTGCCACTTAAGTCTCTGAGATGCAATGAAACAAAGTTTTTTTTAAATTTTCTTAGTTTTAACTAGTTCTAGTTTTTAATTCATAAGATATCTTAAGGCCGAAAGGCATTAGTAGTAAGATATTGAATAATTATATAAGTACCCGCCTAGGGTCAGTAAGTTAATTAAGTTATTATATAAGCTAGTTTTACATATTTTTGTTAGCATGTAAGTAGATATAAGAAAAAGTAAATAAAAATGAATTTAAAATGAAATGAAATGATGACGAGCATCAGGAGCCACAGCCACAGCAACAATTTCAGCAACTACAACAAGGTCAGCAACATTATCAAGAACAGCAACATCCTCAGCAACAGCATCATCAGCAACAAGAACAGCAACAATTTCAGTAACTACAACAAGGTCAGCAAAATTATCAACAGCAGCAATATCCTCAGCAACAGCATCATCAGCAACAACATCAGCAACCGCAACAGCCTCAACAACAACAGCAGCTGGAGCAACAGCATGAAAACTATCAAGAACAGCAGCCACATCAACAGCAGCCGCAACAACCACAAATAGTTGAGATCTTGGATCAAATTATATTGCAGAAACCGAAGCAAAAGAGGAAGCAGAAGCTTCCAGTTCAAGAAGAGGTAAACTATGTACCTCAATTGTTTTTCGATAAAAATAATAAATTGTTGCAATCTCAGAAAAATTTTTTTCGATAAATAAAAATGAACCGAAAAATTGAAATCATTTTTTTTATTTACTTCTCATTATTATTTTCAGAAAATAAAAGTCATGAGCGACTCTCATATAAACACTTAGCGGTTCAATTTGAAAGGCCGCAAAATTAAAAACTTTTTGAAATAAAAACTTAACACAAATTTTCTTTAGCCTTTTTAATTATTCGGTTTCAGCTATTGTCATAACAGTATATGTAGTTTTTTTTAGTTTTCTACCATATTTTTTTGCCTCATTTCTCTTGACTAGGGTGATATTAGTGGCATGATCAGTGCTTGCTTCTAATGACAAGTTTATTTCGTCAAGTACTCGAAAATGGTTATCCTGGACACGTCGTCGCTCTTCTTCGACAGCATCAGTATTAACTGAACCTATTAGATTGTGTGATAAGACTTTGCGAGATGTATTCATTTCGATCTTCAGATGAATCAACTGCATAAAGTGTTTTCGAGCGGAAGCTCTTTGCTGACCGAGGTGGAAAGGAATTCCTCGGCACACTCTTTGATGGACCAGGAGCTGGCAGTATTGGCAAAAGCCTGTCCTTGTAGTAAGGAATGTTTGTATGAAATTTGACATCACCTACCTCGTAGTATGCATATGAGTAGGTATGATCGATGATCACTCGCTGAGGTTGTTATTGCTGCAGAGTTGGAATGGAATTCCTCCATACACTCTCTGATGAAGAAGGAGTTGACAGTATTGGTAAAAGCCTGTCCTTGTTAGGAATGTTTGAATGAAATTTGACATCACCTGGCTCGTAGTATGCATATGAGTAGGCATGATGAAGTGGAATTATAGAAGACGTCGATGGAGTCTGTGTCACGGGCATATTTGCATCCACATCACCAGCAGCAAAATAATAATCCAAAGGTTTGTTCAAAGGTTCAAAACAATCCATCCTCATAGCCGGCGCTAATTTTTTGTGATCATTCGACTTTTAACAAGGAAAGTTGTTAGAATTCATAAATTTCTGTCAGTTACCGAAAGAAATGTCTATGTAAACTTGGAAAATGTATGTATTACTGTGAGAAGATATCGATAATTCTCATTTTCAGATGCACAGATACCCATGTCAAATAATGACTAAATTAATGGTCAAGAGAGAAGTGCTTGGGCAGTTGTATTTTGACGGCAAGCTGGATTTGAAATAATACATTTCAAAGATTCCTTTATTTTTAAACTATTTATTTTAATCTTTCGTACAACAACATTAACTTCTTTACTTTGAGCATTCTATTTTCAATCAAATAACATGCATAAGTATCAGGGCCGTCTTGGCATAAATTCTTTTACCAAGGGCAGTTAACAAAATGACATCCATGTTTCGATGTGGTAGAGGATACGTTTCTATACATCTTCAAGAAGGATAAGCATCCTGTCAGATATTCATGATGTTCCTCCAGCAGCTCATGTTGATGTGCTTTCATAAAATCCAGGATCGCATCGAAAATGAACTTGATATTTATGTTGGACATTATTGTCTGCTATCTTGTCAATGTGCTACTAAGGTTCAGATGGATTTGCTCGAAGATTTATATCAGATTCGTCTCTAGTAATTAAAAAAAAAAAAGTGTTTCTCTAATTTCTCGACTTCAAGTTGAATACATTGTGTATGTAGTTCGTATGATTCGTCAAGACAATTCTTTATAGAAACGTCACTATTGCCTTTGGTTGCGTAAGGTTTTGAAGTCGTTTAAAATCTAAATTTTGAACTGCTCTGATCTGCTCTGTTAACTGGTCTGATCTGTAACTGGTCTGATATGCTCTGTTAACTGGTTTGATCTGCTTTTTTATCCGATTTCAAACAATCAAGGGTGTACTTATACTATTTGTTTGTGGGAGTTATATCTATAATATAAAAATAAGACGGGTTTGCCTTCCTGACGCTATAACTCCCAATACTAAATTTAAAAATTTGAATATAAAACGTAGGCAAACATCATTCTCCAATTCAGGGGCCGAATTACAGCTCACGATATCGAGTGAGTGAGTGGCATTAGAGATCGAGTGAGTGAGTAACCATTTTCGAATTACAGCATACGTGACCTCTCGTATCGTATTGCTCTTTAAAATTGTACTAGTATCATCGAATATTCAGTAGTAAATTTCGAGTTTCTATTAATTCATAGATGTCGCTGGTGTCTCTTTATACTTATTTCATTATTTTTTGGTAGGTAAAATTCATGCCTTTGTAAAAAAAAGACAATATTTAGTAAGAATTTCGGAAAATTTAAACATAAAATACACTCGGATGGTGTTATTAAATGAAATATTGATAATAGATGGTTTCGATAGTCTTTCATGTATGAATTAGAGAGCACTTTATGCATCGAATGAAATTCCGATCGATAACTGATGAGAGAAAGCCGAATTGTGGTACTAGATCACTCGATATCGTGAGCGGTAATACCAAATTCCCATAATTCCGATACGACTTATTCGATAGCGTGTGCCGTAATTCGGCCCCAGTTCTTATTTCCAAATCCAAACTGTACTACAATGATGTCTAATATACCAATATATGTCTTATTTTAAGTAGAATGTCCAGTTTTTAAGTCAATGTCAACATGATATGCTTGAGGAGCATTATGAAGAGTTTCTTGAAAATATTTCTTTCTTAAGTAATTTTAAGGACGTTGACAATGATATTTCGATTTACGGATGTCATTTTACAAACTGTCTTTGGTCTTCAAATGCAAGTCAAATGGGGGCCAGATACTTGTGCGTGTATTATGATTGAGGATCATGTAAGCAGAGTTCAAAAGATTATGAGTTTATATAAAAGATTGAAATAAATACAATTTTATAAAAACAACACACACAAAAAGTTTTTGTTTAAGAACTTCACAGCTCGGCACGAAAGTTTTTCAATCGGCGAATGGTTGCTATCAAAGCCATAAATGATTTATGACAACCGACATAGTTGAAATCAGTCTTAAACGATCTACGAGTTCGTTTGGATTGCCCCAGAAGAAATCTTTCTTATTATTTGATAATTGCATCAATCCAGAACCGATTGAAGGTGAAGTGACACTAGCATTATTATCATCATTTAATAGTTTACTTATGATTTCCCTGTATTTATATCCTCTATGACCTAGTATCTGGTTTCTGGAATCGTACGACCTTCTGTAAGCATTGGTATTATACATTATATCTTTATACGCTTTTAAATCTGCTTTACTATATAAGGAAGTGTTAAGTTTTTTCTTGAATATAAGTTCAAACAAACCTTCGTGCCGTTATATGTCTTATTATTAATTTTTAGTGCTTTTCCTCGAATTTTTAACTCTTTATCCCCGATTTGTAGTTTACCATTATTCAAATGAACTCCATACACTGTGATGCTTCTTTTTCGAGGCTGGGGTAGGACTCAGGGTGTCCAGGGTCTACCCAAGGAAGCGTCGTAAGACTTGGGGGCTTCGGCGGTCCAACTTCTCCAGATGAATAAAACGAAGAGACGATCGGGTAATTTCTTAAGTAATTCTAGGTTTATTGTTTTCACTCGTATATAAATATAATTTCTATTTATTACAAAAAATGATTGTTAACAATTCGGCGTTTAAAGCTGGCTTCTGGTACCGGTCTTCGGAACGTCAGGTCGTCTTGGGGGCGTAGTGTTGTTTCCCTGGGGGCGGGATGCTGCGGTCACTGTGTCCTTTGTGCGGTGATGATAACTGCTTAGTTGGCGCTGCGTTAGGCAGGGCACTCTGTCGGCGGCCGCGGATTTCGAGGCAAAGGTCTGCGTTGCGTGGAAGGCAGAACGATCTATCGGCGGCGGCGGACTACGTAAGAAGCGCCTGCGTAGTGTAAACGGCAGAGCAATGTATCGGCGTTGGCGGACTTCGTAAAAAGTGCATGCGTTCGTCTTAAGGCAAAACACTTTGTCGGCGGCAGCGGATTTCGAAGCAAAAGTCTGCGGTTGCGGGTATTATCAATAGTACGATCGTCGTCTCGAAGAGAATTAATGACGAGGAGAGTATACAACACCGATGTGAGGTAACTTCCTATACGGTGAGGCTAGGTGGCAAGGGGAGTATGCAACGTCGGTTACACACCAATGCGATGCAACTTCCTATGCGACGAAGCTAAGTGGGGAGGAGAGTATACAACGTCGGTTACACACCAATGCGATGTATCTTCCTATAAAGTGAGGCTAAATGACGAGGAGAGGAGCAACGTCGGTTACACACCAATGCGATGCAGCTTCCTATACGGTGCGGCTAGGTGGCAAGGAGAGTATGCAACGTCGGTTACACACCAGATAGATAGATAGATAGATAGATAGATAGATAGATGATTTTTATTACTTAAAATTGTTACATACAATATTTCGGTTACATTTGATTTGAATATAAACTTGGTAATAAAAGTGTTTTGGCTGTGGCAATGCCGTCTGCCAGATTGACTTTGTGTTTTCAAATTTATTCAAAGAAAATGTTTGCTATTTGACAAAATGTAAATGAACAATCGCAAAAATTATACAAAGTTGTAAATAGGGCTTTCAGTTTAGCTAAAACAAAAATAAATTACTTAATAGATAATACATAATTTTTTTGGCAAAAGAATTAAGAGCTTTTAGTTTGGCAAAAAACAAAATTAAAGTTGAGTAAAAAAAAAAATGATTCAAGATTATAAAAAAGAAGGGCTTTTAGTTTGGCTAAAACAAAAATAAAGGGTATTTGAATCCATTCAAAGTTAAGCGTTGTTTGAAGACTTTTAGTTTAGTTAAAACAAAATTTCAATTATTAAAAATAATAATATAATAATGAATAATATACAACAAAAATATTTGATAGTAATTACAAAAAACATGATATATAATTGTACCGTTCTTAATTTAAGTATTAAGAAAATTCTGTTATAATCATTTCTCTGTAACGGATTGATTTTTCAAGATAATTATATAGGTTTTTCCAATTTTCACCATTTAAAATTGACAAAGTTTGCTCCATAGTTAGAGTAGGTTTCCCAAAGTAGAGGATTCTAAGTTCTTTATAAACGGGGCAAATTGATAAAAAATGAAAAGTATCCTCTTTTGAATTCAAATTGCAAAGGGTGCAATGTGGAGTGGATGAACCCTTATATGGCGAGCCGTTTAAATTAAGTTGCTCACTTCTTGCTTTACAGATTAACGAAATTTCCCTTGTACTGTATTCACCACTAAAATAGTTATTTATGAGATCATGTTTCAAATCGGGGTAAATGACTCTGTTGATTGAAGATGACATTTTTTGTAAATTTTCATTCCGCTGGTAGATGTCGACAGCCTGTAATAACCCGTAGAGTTGTTCTTTTAGTAGGTTTAAATTAGTATATTGGAAATTTAGCTCAATTCCACACTTCATTGCCCATTGTCTCCATTCTCCTATCCACTCCACTTTGTTATCCATGATGTACTTTGCTATTGACAATTGAATTCTATTTGGTCTATATGCCAGTACTTTCAAAATGTAGTCAAAATGGGGTTTCAGAGTATGAATAAAAAGAGCAGGAAGGCCGGTTTCTAGTTGTAGCACATAGTTTGGAATATTGGATGGTAAGTAAAAAAGTCGTTTGAGAAAGTAACGTTGAAGTTTTTCTACTTCTTCGTGTGACTGATATCCCCAAGTTTGACAGCCATAGCACATAACAGAGCGCATAACAGCGTCAAATACCTTGTACTTAGCTGAGGTTGGTACATCTTTGTTGTTCATAACATCTTTCCATGACGCGTTAATCATACTTTTTGATGCAATCAGTTTTTTTTCAAGATGTGGGGTTAACTTCATATTAGGTTTTAAAAGAAGTCCAAGGTATTTGTATTCTGTCACTATTTCAATGACCTCACCATTAAAGAGCCACTTTTCATTCGACTTAAGTTTTGATTGTGTATTTCTTACTATCATTACTTTTGATTTTTCTAGATTAACCGTTAATTTCCAGACTCTACAAAAATCAACTAGCTTATTTATCATAAGTTGTAAACTTTGGGGCGATTCTGCTAAAAGCACAATGTCATCTGCGTACATGAGTACCTTAACGTTTAGACCTGCAAAACTTATTCCAGCGGGTAGATACATTGAAATATCATCAATGAATATAGCAAAGAGAACTGCACTTAAAAGACAACCTTGTTTGACACCAGATGTAGTTTCAAACCATTCAGACATACATATCCCATCCCAAACCGCTGAGCGAGTGTTTTTGTACATGTTTTTCAGGACCAAAAGAAATTTCGTCGACAATCCCTTTTGTGACAGTTTGTAAAACAATGCTTGTCGGTCTATCGAATCGAAAGCAGCTTTAAAGTCCACAAAAAATATGTACAAACTTCTTTTTTGTCGAAGGAAATACTGTGCAATTGAGTTTAAGGTGAAAATGTTGTCAACTGTGGAGTAGCCTTTACGAAAACCAGATTGGAATTCACTAAGCACTTCATTGTTTGCTAACCAAATGTTGATGCGACTAAGGAGTACAGATGCAAAAAGCTTCGCAATAGAATTCATAAACGATATTCCTCTGTAATTATTTGCCAGGTTAACATCGCCTTTTTTAAAAATTGGATAGACCAGAGAATCTTGAAAGGCTTGTGGAACCAATCCGGTATTGAAAATATTATTAAAAAGGTGAAGAATTTCATACAAAAAATCAGTTGGCGCATTTTTGTAAAACTCATTGCCTATTCTATCTGGGCCAGGCGCTTTGTTATTCGCTGCATAGTGCAATGCAGTTTGGATTTCTATCATTGAAATTTGACAATCGAGAGTTTGGTCTAAAATTAAAGGTTCCGCAAAGGAAAAATGATTGGAGATTGGATCAGGATTGAGTAAATTTTTGAAATAATCAGCTAGACAACTTGCTTTCAAGTTTGATCCGCAAATAAGCTTACTTCCTTTCAATTCTTTGATATTATTCCAGAAACTTTTACTATCTTTGATAATTGAAAGTTCATGAGCTACTAACTTATAATATTCCTGGCGTTTTGATCTGCACAAATCCTTGTAAGCCTTATTTGCAGCAATATACTGTTTGGAGGCTGTTTCATTTAAATTTCTTTGTTTTCTGGTTTCCTTTAATAATTCGAAGGAATTATTTCTTGCATCCAAACAGTCTTTATCAAACCATTTTTGTTTAAAGTTGACAATTTTTTTGTTGTTTCTTATATTTGTGGCAGCTTTTATACATTTACAGAGAGAGTCTAGTCTTGTTTCAGGGAACAAAGAAGTATCTGTTAGTCTCTGAAGTTCATTCAAGATTTTTATTTGGTAGTTCTCTTTTTGACTTTCTTTCCAAATAATTTTGGGTGGTAAGGTGATTTCAGAGTAATTTGAGTTTGTGAGTACACACCAAGGCGCTGCAACTTCCTATACGACGAAGCTAAGTGAGGAGGAGAGTATACAACGTCGGTTACACACCAATGCGATGTATCCTCCTATACGATGAGTCTAAATGGCGAGGAGAGTAGCAACGTCGGTTACACACCAATGCGATGCAACTTCCTATACGGTGAGGCTAGGTGGCAAGGAGAATATGCAACGTCGGTTACACACCAATGCGCTGCAACTTCCTATACGACGAAGCTAAGTGAGGAGGAGAGTATACAACGTCGGTTACACACCAATGCGATGTATCCTCCTTTACGGTGAGGCTGAATGGCGAGGAGAGTAGCAACGTCGGTTACACACCAATGCGCTGCAACTTCCTATACGGTGGAGACTAAAAATAGTCGGAATCAGGAAGAGTATCTTCCACAGGAAAGGAGAAACTATACGTTAGAGGCACTGAGACCCGTATATCTGTTTCTCGAATTCAAATAAACGAACTAAACGAGGAGGAGAGTACACAACGTCGGTTAAACACCAATGCGCTGCAACTTCCTATACGGCGGAGACTACCAATAGTCCAAATCTTCCACAGGAAAGGAGAAATAAGCAACTATACGTTAAAGGTACTAAGACCCGTATATCTTCTTCTCTAATTATTGCAAATAATTCACCTCTATTCATAGATTTTCCTGATGCAAGGAAATGTGAATTGTAAGGCAATGACAACATTGCATACAAAAATGGGTCGACCATTGCCAATGCATTTCCCCATACGGAGATACACACAAACTAAGTAATACATGCTATTTGGCCTTGAAATACATTTTCATTGCACGATTTGGTTGCGTATGAATATTTTAATAGTAAAAGAACGACACATACAGTGTTTAGATATGGTGTTCTGGGAAAATTGTGACGCTTCGTCACAGATCCCTCCTTCTTAGAAAGACGAGAACCCTCTCGTCTCAACGACCTTCGGTGCTGACTGGGAGAGTTCGTGTATGTTTTTCTGGATTGAGGGACTTAAATCCTGCCCTTCTTTTCTTCTTTGTATATTTTTTTTTTGTATTTTTTTTTGTTTGTGTTTTTTTTTTTCTTTTTCTTTTTTTTTTTTTTTTTTGTTTGTTTTCTTTTTGTTTGTTTTTTTTTTTTTTTTCATTTTTTTTTTTTTTTTTTTTTTTTTTTTTTTTATAAACGTTATAATTAATAAATCAACATACTCTGAGAAAAAAAAAACCGATCGCCCTACGATCATAACAAAAAACTAGAAAATAGATCTTTCTAAAAATAATCAAAAAAAACCCGATCGTCCTACGATCATCATCTCGAACAGGTAAACTTCGCGTGGCCTAACCTTCCCGTAGTTCCATAGGCACCACCTTGTCTTTACCTTGGTATGACAACCTCGCCTCGGTCCCGGCGTTGTTAGGGGTCACGGTGATGCACCGGTCCTTTCTGTGTAACTCGAACGGCTTGGTATCGCGACGGTACACGAAGTCGATGCCTTGGAATGGGTCTGCCACTGGAGCCCTTTGTCTGATGGCTTTCCTGAGCTGGTTCCTGGTAAGCGGGAGCTGGGAGCGTTTCTTTGCTTCTACTGCGACCATGCTGGTGTCTCTGGTATGCGTTGCGTCTGCTTCGGCTTCTGGAGAGCTAGGGCTTTGTGGCCCAGGCGGAGTTGCGGTCTCTTCGGTAGGGGGGAATAACCGGGGATCCAGACGGTGCAGCCGTTTGGCGGCTGGGCCCTTTAGTAAGTTGCGTACGATCGCACGCCGTACCTCGTCCATCGGCGGTAGATCTATTTCGCGGAGCTCCCACTTGGGCGTCGCTACTACCACCGGGAGATCGCTAAGATTCGCTCGCTGCAGCTCTCTTCTCTGGCGCTCGTCCCACAGTGTGCTGGCCTTATCCCGCACCGATTGGATCTGGCTCATCTGCACTGCTGGGCCCGGCGGAGGCCGAATGAGTACGGCTGGCGGGTGAGTGGGTTTCGGGGTTACCCGGCGGGTTGTAGTTGCTTTGGTTGGTGCGGCTTGCACCAGTTGTAATACAACCGGGCGGTCTCCGGGGTTTGGTCGGCAAGGCTGCGTTGGCTTCCGCTTGCACGGATGGTCAGGTGAAGTCGGCGGGGGCCTTTTCCTTGGTTGGTTGCTGTTGTTTTCCATTTTTAATTGAGCTGGTTGTTTGGATCTCGAATTTTCTTTAGCTCTAAAAATAGGTCCGTGTCGCTCGGTGGTCGGTGGTTGAATGAAATTTTTCCTGTTTATATTTATTCGTGTAATATTCGCAGCGCAGTTGTTTGCATTATCTCCACCACCTGCGTTTTCTGTTGATGCGATCCCTTTTAAATCTCGTACATGCGCTCGGGTCGTGACAGCTGCGTGATTGCGAATTCCCAGTCTACGTAGCACGACTATAACGGGAGAAACAAATTTTATGACCTCATATGGACCTTCGTACTTTGGTGCCAATTTCTCGGTGAAGTGTTTTGCGGCAGATGATATGACACGATCTCTCTTATACACTCGCTCGCCGATACATGGGCGCCAAGGGCGGTGTCGTAAATTGTAATATTTCGCCTGTGTTTGTGAGGCGCGCTGTAGATTCATCTTGGCTAGGGAGAACAATGTTCGCATACGTTCTGTGCGAAGGTTGGGCTCTTCGGGAGGGGTATTTGTATCAATGTCAGACAGTAAATGGCCTGGTACCCGTAGCTCCCGTCCGAAATTGAGGAAGGCAGGGGAAAATCCAGTCGACTCGTGGCGGCTGGTATTGAGTGCAAACGTCAGTTCTGGGAGGTGCTCGTCCCATCTCCTCTGATCGCCTTGTGTGTATTGGGCGATCATGGTTTTTAATACCCGATTCACACGCTCGGTGTAATTTTCTTGAGGGGTGTACGGCGCGGTCAAGCGGTGGGTAATTCCTAACTCTGATAGAAACTCCTGAAATGGACGGCTCGTGAATTGACTCCCGTTGTCTGATATGAAGGTGCGGGGCACTCCAAACCGAGTGATGATTCGCTCACGGATGGCCTTTATCAACCCGGTAGCGGTCGCGGCATGCATCGGGACTGCTTCTGCCCATTTCGAAAATTTGTCTACCATAACTAGCAGCATTGTATTGCCTCTGACGGACCGCGGTAGTGGGCCTATGAAGTCCGCGCATACAACATCCCAGGGGAAATCGGTCGGAGTAGTGTGCATCATACCACTAGGTTTCTGCTGCAAGGGTTTAAACTGGATGCACACGTTACATCGTTGGACGTATTTTGAGATGTCGCGGAACATACCTGGCCAATAATAACGCTGCATAATACGTGCGGCGGTTTTCGCGATTCCCAAGTGTCCAGCGGTCACTACATCGTGATTCTCGAACAAAATTTTGTTGCGGTCGGCGGTCGGTACGCATAGCTTCCACTCGAACGAGTTTGGGTCGGCGGCAGGGTTGGTGGATGTGAATCGGCGGTATAGCAAGTCGTTTTCTATTTTGTACTCGGGGTGCCGGTCGGGTAAGAGTCGCACTTGCTCTTTACGTTTCATGGTCCAATCGGGACTGGCATCGCGGGCAGCGGCGATTCGGTCTAGTTCTGAGATAGGCAGGGGGTCCCGAGACAGAGCGTCGGCTACGACGTTGAGTGCACCTTTACGATATTGTATAGTGAAATCGTATTGTTGCAGCTCCAACGCCCATCGAGCTAACCTCCCTGATGGATTCTCCAATGAGTGCAACCACTTGAGTGAATGGTGGTCTGTCACCACCTTAAACTGGTATCCTTCCAGGTACGGTCTCATCTTCCTTATCCCCCATAAGATCGCCAAACATTCTTTCTCAGTGGCAGCGTATTTGCCCTCTAGTTCCGTAAGTGTGCGGCTGGCATATGAAATCACCTTCTCGTGCCCTTCTAAGTTTTGCGTTAAAACCACCCCCAGTCCCGTCTGGCTGGCGTCCGTTTGCAATGTGAACTGCTGCGTAAAATCTGGGCAGGCCAATACTGGGGCCTCTGTCAGCCGTCGCTTCAGGGTCTCAAATGCTTCCTGTTGTTCATGCGTCCAATTCCACTTCACGGCCTTCTTCAGTAGACGAGTAAGAGGGGCAGCCACGGTGGAAAAATCCTGGATAAAGCGGCGGTACCAAGAGCAAATTCCCAGGATTCTACGAAGTTCGCGGAGGCTAGTCGGGGCTTTTAAATCGCGGACGGCGGCAACCTTATCAGGATCGGTGTGGATACCTTCTTTGGAGATCACATGCCCCAGGTATTTAAGGGAGGGTCGACAGAAATGGCATTTGTCCAAATTTATCCTCAGGTTTACTTCTCGGAGACGGCGAAATACTTCTTTCAGATGCGCCAGGTGGTCATCGAACGTTTTACTCAGAACGATGATGTCGTCTAAGTATACCAGCACGTGATCCTGCATGTCGGGGCCGAATACCTCGTCCATGGCTCTCTGAAAGGTTGCTCCGGCCGAATGTAAGCCACATGGCATGACATTCCATTCGTAGAGACCACGGCCGGGCACGGTAAAGGCGGTGTATGGGCGGCATTCCGGTTTCAGGGCGATCTGCCAGTAGCCTTGTTTTAGGTCGATGGTCGACATAAAACGGGCCCCTCGCAACTTGTCCAAAATGGCGGTGATGTACGGGAGAGGGTAAGCGTCTTTAAACGAGATTTCATTCAACTGCCGAAAATCTATACATACCCGCCAAGATCCTTCCTTCTTCCGAACCAGCACCACCGGTGAACTGTACGGGCTTTTCGAAGGACTTATCTTACCGGACTGTAGCAGGTCGTCAATTTCGTCGTCAATAACTTTTTGCATTGCGGGGTTGCGCGGGTAGTACCGCTGCTTAAAAGGCTCGGTGGTTTTGAGACGTATGTTATGCGGAGCGACGGTGGATATACCTTTCATTTCTTTGAACTTGGGTATTTCCTTTTCCAAAAACTCTCGTAACCTTGCATCTTGGTGATGGTTACCAATGTCTGATATGGCGTATATTTGTGTGGCCTCAGGCGGACTTGAGGCATGTCCCATGACGATTTTCTGGCCTCCTATCTTCAGTGAGCATCCGGCCTTTCCCAAAAGGTCCATGCCCAGGATAGCGTCTTCTGCCAAGGTAGGTAGGAAGATGGCTTCTCCCTGCACCATTTTCCCATTCAGGTTCAGAGTCAGGACGTAGTGTTCGGATGTCATGGCTGTTCGCCCATCGGCAAATTGTACGGCGTGTGATTGGTCCCTCCTTGTCGCTCCAAGCCGGCAACATTCTTCTCGCAAGTCGGGGCCGATGAACGACCGTGAAGACCCAGTGTCAACTAAGGCGTAGTACGTTCGGTCGCCAGCCTCGATATGGACAAACGGTCGGGGGTCGGCGGGACCGATGGGACCCGGCTGGCCGAGGACGGCGTTGGAACTCTGGTGGCACGGGCAATCCTTGGTGAGGCGTCCGTCCTCCCCACAGTACGAACAGAACAGCCTAAAAGGGCGTAGGCAATCTTTCTTATTATGCCCCCTCTGCTTGCATTGCCAGCAGTGCGTGTTTCTGTCGTACGTGGTGGTAGGTTGCGGTAGCGGTGTTCGTGGCATGACCGCTTGGCGCGGAAAAGCAGGTGAAGGAGGCTGCACCTGTAGTCGAGGGACGGGTGCGTTTTGATATGAGTATTGCTGGTAATTAGGGGCAGAGCGTGGGCTACGATCTTCTTGCCGCACGAATTCGTACTCTTCCGCGAGATCCATCAACTCGTCCAAGGTCGCAAACTCCATGCGTTTAATATAAAGGCGGTACTCAGGCCGTAAACCGTCATAAATACGATCCACGTTATCCTCAATCGTCATGCGCGGATGCTGCCGAATCAAGTACTGAGAGGACCGTATGTAGTCCTTCGCCTTTTCCTTGGGGCCTTGTCTTTAGCGCATTATCTCGTCTTCGAGCTTATGGAAATAACGCGCTGGTAAGAAATGACGTAGGAAGGCCTGGCGAAATACTGCCCAAGTGGTTAAGGCGTCTCGGTTGATCCTGAACCATTCTAGAGCCGTGTTGCGGAAAATTTCGGGCAGTGTCCGGAGCATGCCATTTAACGGTATCTCATAACACGCTGCCAGGTCCTCTATTCTCTCCAAGAATTCTAAAGGTTTCCCGGAACCGTCGAACCGGAATCCCCACTTACGCACCGTATTCATTAATTCGGCCTCAAAACTGCGTCCGAATCGGCCAGGTGGCGGATACGGGGCGGCGGACTGGTACGAATGAGAACTGTCGTGTGGTTCGACTTGCGGAGGGGCGGAAACTGCTCGTTCGGATCTGGCGGGGGGACAGTAATTCGCTGTTCGAGAAGAAATGGGTGCGGGCATGGCTGGTGTCTGGAACACTGGTACCTGAAGTCGGCTTTGGAACACTTTTTGCTGCTTGTGTTCCGAAGTGGATGGCGGTATATGCGATCCAGTAGCATGGTCTTCCTCGTCCGAAGGGTCGGCATTATTTCTTTCTTCCACCTTGTCTTCCCACTCAGCGCACAAATTCTGTGTTGAGCGGTGCATACGGGCTTCTTTTAGGTGGCGACTCAGGCGTTGACGTAATTCTTGGACCGTTCCACTGGTGTCTTGTCCCCGTAGGGTCAGTGTCTCTATTAATTCGAGCTTTTTCAGGAAATAGATGAATCCTAAGTTCTGGTATGGATTTGAGTTCTCCCCCAATCCCTGGGCATCTTCTTCAGGTACTTGGTCGGTCTCGGTAGGCATCTTGGAAGCTGGTCGGTCAGGTTTCGGTGTCGGTCGGTGGACTCTGCGTCAGTTCCTGGACAGGTACGGCGGACGGTTGAACTTTCTGCAGGTCCCTGCTCGGGCGCCAAATTGTGATGCTTCTTTTTCGAGGCTGGGGTAGGACTCAGGGTGTCCAGGGTCTACCCAAGGAAGCGTCGTAAGACTTGGGGGCTTCGGCGGTCCAACTTCTCCAGATGAATAAAACGAAGAGACGATCGGGTAATTTCTTAAGTAATTCTAGGTTTATTGTTTTCACTCGTATATAAATATAATTTCTATTTATTACAAAAAATGATTGTTAACAATTCGGCGTTTAATGCTGGCTTCTGGTACCGGTCTTCGGAACGTCAGGTCGTCTTGGGGGCGTAGTGTTGTTTCCCTGGGGCGGGATGCTGCGGTCACTGTGTCCTTTGTGCGGTGATGATAACTGCTTAGTTGGCGCTGCGTTAGGCAGGGCACTCTGTCGGCGGCCGCGGATTTCGAGGCAAAGGTCTGCGTTGCGTGGAAGGCAGAACGATCTATCGGCGGCGGCGGACTACGTAAGAAGCGCCTGCGTAGTGTAAACGGCAGAGCAATGTATCGGCGTTGGCGGACTTCGTAAAAAGTGCATGCGTTCGTCTTAAGGCAAAACACTTTGTCGGCGGCAGCGGATTTCGAAGCAAAAGTCTGCGGTTGCGGGTATTATCAATAGTACGATCGTCGTCTCGAAGAGAATTAATGACGAGGAGAGTATACAACACCGATGTGAGGTAACTTCCTATACGGTGAGGCTAGGTGGCAAGGAGAGTATGCAACGTCGGTTACACACCAATGCGATGCAACTTCCTATGCGACGAAGCTAAGTGGGGAGGAGAGTATACAACGTCGGTTACACACCAATGCGATGTATCTTCCTATACAGTGAGGCTAAATGACGAGGAGAGGAGCAACGTCGGTTACACACCAATGCGATGCAGCTTCCTATACGGTGCGGCTAGGTGGCAAGGAGAGTATGCAACGTCGGTTACACACCAATGCGCTGCAACTTCCTATACGACGAAGCTAAGTGAGGAGGAGAGTATACAACGTCGGTTACACACCAATGCGATGTATCCTCCTATACGATGAGTCTAAATGGCGAGGAGAGTAGCAACGTCGGTTACACACCAATGCGATGCAACTTCCTATACGGTGAGGCTAGGTGGCAAGGAGAATATGCAACGTCGGTTACACACCAATGCGCTGCAACTTCCTATACGACGAAGCTAAGTGAGGAGGAGAGTATACAACGTCGGTTACACACCAATGCGATGTATCCTCCTTTACGGTGGGGCTGAATGGCGAGGAGAGTAGCAACGTCGGTTACACACCAATGCGCTGCAACTTCCTATACGGTGGAGACTAAAAATAGTCGGAATCAGGAAGAGTATCTTCCACAGGAAAGGAGAAACTATACGTTAGAGGCACTGAGACCCGTATATCTGTTTCTCGAATTCAAATAAACGAACTAAACGAGGAGGAGAGTACACAACGTCGGTTAAACACCAATGCGCTGCAACTTCCTATACGGCGGAGACTACCAATAGTCCAAATCAGGAAGAGTATCTTCCACAGGAAAGGAGAAATAAGCAACTATACGTTAAAGGTACTAAGACCCGTATATCTTCTTCTCTAATTATTGCAAATAATTCACCTCTATTCATAGATTTTCCTGATGCAAGGAAATGTGAATTGTAAGGCAATGACAACATTGCATACAAAAATGGGTCGACCATTGCCAATGCATTTCCCCATACGGAGATACACACAAACTAAGTAATACATGCTATTTGGCCTTGAAATACATTTTCATTGCACGATTTGGTTGCGTATGAATATTTTAATAGTAAAAGAACGACACATACAGTGTTTAGATATGGTGTTCTGGGAAAATTGTGACGCTTCGTCACAACACTTCGTCAAGGGATTTTGAATTATTTATTAATAAATCTATATATGACTGAGGAGTTTCTTCAAATTTTTGTTTTAATTGCAAACCAAAGTTGCGAGCAAGACTTCTTCTTCGCACACGATCACTTCTACTAGTTCTGTTTCTAACTGACGATGGCTTGGACGTTTTAGGGGTTGATTCACTCATGAGTGAAGTACTAGTGTTCTTAATATTGGGTGTTCTAAATTCATCATTAGCATCCTCATCATCATAGTCATCTTCATCATCATCATCATCATCATCACCATTTTCATTTTCATAATTCAGTTTTATTTTCTTGTGCGGAGACTCAAAATGATGCTGTTGTTGCGGTTTTTTCGAATGTTTTCTATTTGTGTGTTCTATTATATCTTTAAGAGGTTTCGTAATAGGTTTGAAAGTTTCTTCAAGTTGAAGTTCGAGCGCTTCTTTCCCCTCTCTCAGAGCTTTATATTTTTTTTCGTAGAGCATCAGTAGTCTTAATAAGCTCTTTTGTTAAATCTTCATTTATTTGCATCATAGGGTAGATGTTGAATTATAGAATATAAATAATTATAAAATGTGATGATCTGCTTTTAACTGTATCAGTTTGAGCACTGTATACCTTCGAACTGATGCAGTACGACTGTTGATCGTGACTGTAGTTAATCTCTTTTATAGTTTTAGAAAACAGACAAACGTTTCTATAACGACCATTATTACGAGGGATAAGCTCTTTTGTTAAATCTTCATTTATTTCCATCATAGTGTAGATGTTGAATTATAGAATGTAATTAATTATAAACTGAGATGATCTGCTTTTAACTGTATCAGTTTGAGCACTGTATACCTTCGAACTGATGCAGTATGACTGTTGATCGTGACTGTAGTTAAACTCTTTTATAGTCTAGGAAACAGACAAAACGTTTCTATAACAACCATTATTACGAGGGCTATCCTTGTCAATAACTAAAAAATCCATATGAAGCATTCCAGCATTCAGAACACACCCTTTGAAATGTTTGAAACGTCATATCCGAATTTTGAAAATATATATAAATATTATATGGTTAGCATGTCCGCCTGTTAATCCAAAGGTTCGAGTTCAAACCCCAGCAGAGGCAAAAATGTTTTTTCGCGAGGAATTGGCAAGTCCTCCGTTAGTATTCATTGCCTTGAAAAGCGCTTTCTCGATTAGCCGTTCGGAACCGGCAGAAAATTGTAGGTCCCTTCCATTCCCTCAAAAGGCATGGTTGTGAGAAATGCACTAGGCCTAGGGGCTCCTCGCTCTGTTGCGCCATCCTATTTTTTTTTTTTTAGGTGACAAGATTTGAAAGTTAAACTTTTGATATTTTAAATATTTCTGTGGTCCAATTAGGTGTACCTATATCCTTTTTCAAATGCATGTTTATATTTACTTATACTCACAGGCTCTTCAACTTTAAACTTGGGAATAACATGGAGTCTGACACGGTTATATACTGTTGAGAGTAAATGTTTTTTCATTTGTATGATTGACGATGGTTTCATTTTTATTGTACGATGTGTAGAATTATTATACGTTTTAGTTAACGACGTTACCATGTCAATTCATCTGTATGTACCATTCACACTGAATTCCTTCCACATTAGTGATTTTAAGGTACGATTAAATCGTTCAACGATCGATGCTTTAAGAACGCTAAGTGTTCATACACAATCTATGCCCAACCAAATATCCAAATATAATTTATGTAGGTAAAATTTTTTGTATGTCATCCACATCTAAAATTGATTCTTCTTACTATGCAATTGCAGCTTGTTTTATGTAAGCAATGTTCATTCGGTAGGACTGCAAATGTTCAATCTACCTATTCATAGAGGAATAAAAGAACAAGAGTGCAAAACTCACACATAAAATTGAATCCGTCCTCAAGCTGGCTTTACAAACACCACTTTATTTCGAGGACTTTGTTCAACCCCCGACAACCTTAAAATAATTTCTTTCAAGAAATCACCATCCTTACTCTAAGCATATAATAAAACATACCAAAGACCTATCATGCTAATCTGTAAAATTTCATACCCAATCTATGCCCAAACAAATATCGAACGTGATAAAATTCTCTATCGTCAAGTATTAACAAATTACCAAAATCTCTCATCCTCGTTCTAAAATCTATCAACGGATCGTATGTATTGTTCAAAATACACACAGCTTAAATTTTTTCTTTACCAATTGTCCACGTGCCTCTAGACGCTTTTATTATCCTCTGTTCAACGCCGACAACCTTATAATAATTCCTTTCAAGAAAAACCATCCTTACTCTTTGGCATAGAGTAAAACATACCAAAGACCAATCATGCTTAGGTGTAAAATGTACACACAAATATCAAATGAGACCAAATTGCAAGAAAAAAAATCCAACTATCACCAACCGCCAGTGAAATCTAATAGGTACAAAAAAAAACCTATTCGTTTGTTTCACTTCGTTTTGTGCACATAAAATATCTAAGTTTCAAATTCTAGCTGTCATATCAATCCATCGATATTCACAACAAAAAAAAAGTCAACGTGCCTCTATTTTGCTATCATCATCTTTCCTCACAATGAGTATTGGTTTATTTTACCTTCCTGTGCTACACAGATACTCGATTTTAACACTGATCATGGATTCTGTCGCTAAGCGATCGCTATTCGATCATGGGTCACATCTCACATCCTTACCCTACGGTATAGAGTAAAACAACCACATGACAACGACATTTCATGCTAAGCTGTAAAACGACTTGCTCATACACAATCTATGCCCCAACCAAATATCGGACGTGACCAAATTCTCTAGCGTACAGCCAAAACAAAAAAAAAAAAAAAACATTCCTATTACCCTCACCTACCGGCGCACAAATTCCAAACTTATAAAAAAATCAACCACTTCCGAGCGCCAGCGAAATCTAAAACAAAAAACCATAAAAAATACTCAATAGAAACCATCTTCCCCTTTATTGTCTCTATTTTCTTATCTCATATCACAATCTCAGTCCTACCTATTCCTATATCTATCAACAAACTACCAAAATTTCACACCCCCGTTCTAAGATCTATCAACAGATCGTGTCTATTCTTCGCACACACACAACATTACTTTTTATTTTTTCTTTACTCTCATCCCATCGTAAGGATCTTCAACCTACGTGACTCTAAACGCTATTACCCCCCTTTTGATCAGACCGACGCGACGGCACCCTTTTGGCTCGCCCAGAAAATTCCCAGGCCCAAGTGCCCCATTACCTACTCTAGTTGCAGTGGCAGCAATATTCGATGCTGGATGCACTATTGTTTTTCTTGCCGACACTTGTATTCTATCTGTCATTCTACCATCTTCCTTCTTTTCGCACGCCGGCCGGCCGGCTGTGCAATTAATTACCTTTTTTTTGATTTGATTTGTTCGCGGTATTTGAGTCTCGTTACCATCCTAAGGTTAGCTTACCTGGTTAAGAATTTTAATATAATAAATTCCAGCATTTAAAACAACCCCAAGGAAGTGTTTCGGTGAAGAAAAGGTGCAACAAATTTGCACCCAACGTGTCGGGCGTGTGAAGAGTTGAGTTTTTTTTTTTGCGTGAAAGTTTTGTAAAGCATTTGTGCAATCTGTATCGTGTCTTGTGTTTTGTTTTAAAATTTCATATAAAGCAAATTACTCGTACTTTTTCTTTCTATTTAGGTTGCTAAAGGAGGTAGTGCATATTTCTATGGAGCCTGGGCCCAGGGCGTACACCTATAAGACTAGTACCAAATGAAAGCTTACGTTCAGCCCAATCAGCCTGCCAAATATTTTTTAATTCAGTCTTGGTGATTTTGAGATAATTAGACTTGAAGTTGAGCGCCGCAAGTGGGAAAAATCTGACATTTCTGCATATAATTACGTATATCTCGAAAAGCATAGCACGTAGGACAATGATTTTGGTATCATATGAAAGATCATAAAAATATCTTTCATTTTTTTGATAGAGGGTTGAGGTAGTTGAAACTTATAGATAAGCTATGGAATAATTTGTTTTCAATTCTTGAATGTGATGTTGTCTCTTTTTTTCTTTTATTAATCAGTGGCACCAATAACCAATATATTGCATCCCCATAGAGTTTCTACTATAAAAGAAAATGTTCTCTGAATTTTCTATTCAGTTTATTTTTGAGCAATCGACCCTCTGAAAAATCTTAAAAAATCATAATCATCATCATGTCTTTCCTTAACAAGATTAAGAAAGCAATAAAATCGTCGTCGTCTGGGTTTGGTTCTAAGCCAATATTGAGCTTGTCGAAGCTCATCCATTGGGAAAAATACCCGATCCAAAAGGCGAGGAAGATTCAGACAAAATACGGGGAACAGATAATGTTGGAGTTAAAGGAGTACAAGGTAAAGTAAAAGTAAAGAATTAAAACATATACCGTTTTACAATTTCTTCTTAAAGGTTTTTCTCCCTAAACGTTGCAACTTGCAACTGGACGAGGAAGACGTCCTGCAATTGGACCGCTGCTGCTTGGAAGTAGTGGGGCCATACGGGGAGATGTCCGTGGAAGTTGACTTCCACATGAATGATGACGAGATTCGGAGAGTGTTTAAGAAGTTATTAGAAGCAGTGTTTTTTCATTAAGGGCATAGCCTAGTAGATAGAGCATTTCAGTGGGTGCGGAGGATCCTAGGATCGACCCCCAGCAGTGGCATCAACAAAAGTTTACTTTTTTTCAAATATCGTCGGCGTGGAGGAACACGATCTCGATCCCGACGCGAATTTAAAAGTTCATATTTTGTGGCTAAAGAAAATAGCACAACAAAAAGAGAGGGAGCGGCTCCTCAAAGAATTTGGGGAGTCAACTCGTACTTTGATGGACCTATCCGGTCCATCATCAGCAAGAACGTTGGAGTTGGAATCAACAGCAACGACAACAACAAATACAGCAGCGGCAACAACCGCAAACGAAGTAGCGGCAACAACCGCAACAACATCTGAGGCAGTAACAACTGCAGTTAAAAGAAGGCGGCGCTTGAAAGTAAAGCCGAATATGGTCCCGCGAAAGCAAAAGCCAAGGGGAGCAGCAGACAAAGAGGTCGACAACGATGCGATGTCGACCAGCACTGAAAGTCTAAATTCCACTTACGACTACGAGTCTAACGGCGGAGAGGGCCGTTACACCGGCAGTGGGAACTCGTTCGCTGCATTAGGTGACGATAACGAAGAAGATGTAGATGATGACGATGATAAGCGTCTCCAATTGCTTACACAAACAATGGAGAAGCTTACAAAGGAGACTGAAGAGATCAAATGTAAACAAATGGCTCGCAGGCAAGCAAAATGCGAAGCCAAACAAAAGTCGCAGCCAAAGCCACAGCGCAAAACTGCAGCAGTAAAACAACAACAGCAGCCCACAACATCAAAGGCAGCTGATAATGAAACTGCGCCCGTGCAGCATCGCGGGACTGCAGCTTAAGCTGTAGTTAATAAGAAAACTGTTACAAAGGAGCAGCCACGAGGGACCGCGGCTAAAAAAGCTGCGACACCGATCCCCAGCCAGCAGCAGAGGAAGCAGCCAGCAGCAGACCAACAGCAGCGGCCACAACAACAACAGCTGGCGCAACAACAGCAGAAGCCACAGAAGACCACAAAGAAGAACAGGGTGCCCCCAATAAATACTCTCAAGATGGAACTTAAAGAAACGAAAAATATATGTAAGTCCGCCATTGGCGAAAATTTCATCACAAAGATCAAGATCGACATGCGATCCAATGTGAAAACATTTGTGACCATAAGATCGTCCGGGAGTTGTTGAAAAAGACAACCACCGAACATTTACATGTTATTGAAAGGGGTAGAGCCTACCTCTGACCTAGAGGAGATCTTAACTGAACTCCGCAGGATGGCGGGCGGCGATCTCGAATTTATCGGGGTCAAGTCGTTCACCACGGCCAAGGCAAGACGGGAGAAGCGGCTATTGCCGATATTCCTCGTCACTCTATCACCCAATAGCCGTCTGCAGAGTTTAAGGAAAATCTCCGTCCTATCCTACCAGATGGTAAGATGGGAAAAAATAAATAGACACGGGGACATTTTACAATGTCTTCGTTGCCAAAGGTTCGGTCACGCCGCATTCAACTGCCAAATGCAGTCGAGGTGCTTTAAGTGTGGAGAAAACCACAATGATAAAGAGTGCAAGCTCGGGGAGGCAAGGGTCGAAGACAAGACCCTGCTGAAGTATGTTCTTTGTGGTGGAGATGGACACCCTGCTAATTATCGGGGCTGCCCTCGATACCAGATAATCAAAAAGTCAAAAAAAGCTGCTCCAACAGTAACTTAAGATGAGGGAAGGCAAACAGCCAGACCGACTCCAAGTGCCGTCGTTCCCGGAATCTCCTACGCCCAAATAGCGTTGGGGGCTGGGAAAACGGTACAGCCTCCCCAGAAAGCGGCCGCACAGCCATCTGTGTCAAAGGAAGCTTCTGGGGAGTCAGAGGTGATGGTCGCTCTGCGTGTCATTCAGGCACAAATGAGCGATCTATCACGTCAAATAAGTGAGCAGGCGCGTAGGGTAGATGTGATCTACCGTGCAATGCCTACGCTTGCGCAATTCTTAGGTTAACGGGCGCGAGTTAGCTTTTGCCTACTTATATTCAGCGGGAGCCCAAAAAAAAAACAAGTTTTATATTCAATTAACAGCGATCTTTATTGAATGCTTTCTTCTAAAGAACTGAAACCAAAACTACACAGCTTTCTTGTTGCTAGGCCTTACGGACAACGCTTGGCTTTACAGACAAGATCAACTAACAATATATATCATTACAATAAACAAAACATATAGAGAAAATAGGTAGAGAGAATAATAGGGTGTGTTATGAATATAACTCGTCCCCTCCCAAAAGGAATGAACTTGGGATTAAGTTCATTGCATTATATAATTCGTTTTCATAAATATATACATTATACATATATAAATAAGGAAGTACTTTCAAAAATAGGATAGTTAATATATAATTTAATTTTTTTCTTTACAATTGTGTAGTACATTTATTTTGGTATAATATCATTTGCATTCATTTATATATTTTGATGGTAGGTATACGCCCTAGTGAACCATTTTATTATTTTATTGCAAAGCTCAAACTTATAAGGTTAATAAGGTGCTACTTTATTTATATGAACAAAATACATTTGTTTTGCATTGTAAGATGTTTCGGTAAGTGCTCATTGTACATAAGTTACTAAGTCACTGGGTATAATTATGTGAAATAAATTTATTCTTAGATGTTTTTTTTTTTTTTTTTTATTTAGACATCCTATGTATGGTTAATCTTTTGCTTTTGAACCTTTCTTTTATTTTTTTCGACAATTATTTCATTGCTTTGAGTAACAATGTGGTCTTTAAACCTAGATGCCAATTCATTTCTTCATCCTTTTCAAAAATTTGTTCATTTGCGGTATAATCCGGAGGATCCTTACGTGACTTTTTAAGGTTGCTTATGTAAGTTTGTTTTCTTTCGAGACTTTTTTTTTTGAACTAATTTACAAAGATTTTCATAATTTAATTTATGTTGTTCTAAGTATTCTTGTTCTGTGCGAAAATCTGGGTTTGATGGAAACGGTTTACTGGGGTGAATATGGCCTGAAAGGAGTTCAAAAGGACTCAATTTTGTTGTGGAATGTATAGAATTGTTATATGTCAGTACAGCCTCATCAACTATTTCTTCAATTGAAGCGTCTTTTTTATGAAATTTAATCAAGCGAATCAGTTCCGTAAGGGTGGAATGAAAACGTTCGACTGGCGAGTTACCTGTTGATGTCTTTGCACAAATGTTATGATAACTAATGTTATACAATTCTAAGAATTCCCTAAATAGAGTACAAATGAACTCGCTACCGTTATCTGCAACTATTTTTTTTTTTTTTGGAATACCGTGATGTGAAAAAAAGTGTCTGAGGCATTTAATTCAATTGATGCTTGTTCTTGCTGTCAGTGGGTATACGGCTGAGAATTTGCTGAATTTGTCAATAATAGTTAAAAAATTCATTTTGGACACAAAATATATATCAATATGAATTATTTCCAATGGTTTTGATGGCGTTTCGGTTAATTGAAATTTAAAGTGTCAAATAAATAAAAAAGCTAGACGTACAATTATGCCCATGGTGATTTCAGCCACTTCAAAGAAACCATTTGATAAGGTCTTTATGGATATTGTTGGTCCACTCCCAACAACTACGAATGGTAACAAATATATTTTGACCTTCGCAGATGATCTTACCCGTTTCATGGACTGTTACCCACTTCCTAACGCGGAAGCAGAAACGGTCGCCAAGGTTTTTTTTGAGGAGATTATATGTCGCTATAGAATACCCAAACAGCTACTAACCGATCGAGGGGCAAATTTTTGCAGCGATCTTTTGAAGAAAGTGTGTAAGTTTCTCAAAATAAATAAACTTGAAACAACGGCATATCACCCACAAACTAATGGAGCTCTGGAAAGGAATCATGGTCCTCTGATAGAGTACTTACGATCCTTTTCCAGTGCGGCCCCCGCAGATTGGGATACATGGCTTCGACAAGCGATGTATGTTCACAACAACACTCCTCGTGCTAGTACGAAACTATCACCGATGGACGTGTTGTACGGTTTACTTCCGAGATGCCAACTAATATCAAGAAAACTCCTTCTCCAATTTACGATGATGAAAATTATTTTTATCTACTAAGAAATAAATTGCAAAAAGCGTATCAAATAGCTAGAGCAAATATAGAGGTTAGTAAGTTCAAATCGAAAGAACATTACGATAAAAACATTACACCACATGCCTTACGGTCGTATTTATACCTGTGACCAATTTCACAGTTATCTATAACATTAGAAATTACATGTTTAAGTGTCGGAAAATATATATCTCTTTTTAAGTGATGAAAACATTCGGTTATACCCCTATGGTAGGAGGTCTGATGGTAATTTCTAACCTCTTTTTCTTGATCATCTCTCTCCGTTATATCTCTAAGCAAGGTCATAGATCTAACAAGCTTTAAACGTGCTCGATGGAAAAAATTGGTAACCACCTTTTGAATCGCCGAAAATGTTTCATCGTCTGTTAAAATGGCCATTTGCCGTTTTGTATTCATGTGGTATTGCAAAATTGAAGTGACTACACTTTCATCTGCAGGGTTATGGTGCTCAATTATATACCTTTTTTTCCTTTGAAATAAAATTGTCAGTTTTGAAGATAACTGCGATTTTGCCGGATTTCGCCTAATAATAATTTGATGGGAAAATTCGTTGATTGGACGTTCGGATACCTATTGGAATACCACTATCAAAATTTTCTTCAGCCGAATGAATTGTTGATATTATAGACGATGCATCAGCGTTATTTTGTATCGAAGCCATTTCTAAATTTTCAAATTCAGTCTCGTTAGTGTTTATTTCAATTCGTGAAAGTGCGTCAGCGTTTGCATTCTGCGTACCTTTTTTGTAGACAACCTCATAGTCATACTCTTCTAGCCGCAACCTCCACCGTACTAGTTTTGAGCAGGGATCTTTGACGGAAAAAAGCCAAGTGAGGGGCTTGTGATCAGTGACAATCTTGAACTTTCGGCCATAAACATATGGTCTGGAAGTATTTTGTGGCCCAAACAATACCCAACAGCTCTTTTTCGATCGTGCTGTAATGTTGTTTACTTTTTGATAGAGTCCGACTTGCAAAACAAATAGGCCTATCAGAACCTAAAGGACCTTGGGAGAGCACTGCACCTATTGCAACATTACTAGCATCAGTAGTAATAATGAAAGGCTTACGAAAATCTGGGTATTGTAGGATAGGGTCATTGCATAGTATATTTTTGCATTCTTCAAAACAATTAGTAAATCTGGAGTTTAAAATAATTTTATTTCCTTTTCGAAGGCACTCTGTTAAGGGTTTCGTAAGGTTTGCAAAATCTTTTATAAATTTGCGATAGTAGCCCAAGAGGCCAAGAAAAGATTTAATCTGTTTTTGTGTGGTTGGCAGAGGAAATTTTTTTACGGCTTGTATCTTGTCCGGATTTGGCCGGATGCCATCAGAGGTAACAAGATGTCCTAAAAACGAAACTTCCTTACACAAAAACTCAGATTTTTCTATTTTAACTTTCAGATTTGCTTCAGTCAATTTTTGAAAAACGGCATTGAGACTTTCCATATGTTCCTGCAACGAGGTGGAATACACGATTATATCATCCATATACACTAAGCACGTCTTCCCTTGGAGTTCTCTTAAGACATTGTCCATGACGCGTTGGAAGGTAGAGGGTGCATTTTTTAGCCCGAAAGGCATGCGAACGAATTCATAATGTCCGTTTTCGACCGAAAATGCAGTTTTGGGAATATCTTCTTTTTTTATTTCAATTTGATGAAATCCTGAGGCTAGATCGAGTGTGCTTAAATATATACTTCTACCAAGTTTGTCTAAAATTTCGGTTATATTTGGGATGGGATAACGATCATCTACAGTTTTTTCATTTAGTTTTCGATAATCGATAACCAGCCTCCATTTTTCTTTCCCGGTTGAATCTTTCTTTTTCGGAACTATCCAAATCGGAGACGACCAAGGTGAGAAGCTGGGACGTATAATATCTTGTCTCAATAACTCGTTTATTTGCCTTTGCACTTCCTCTTTGTGAATATAAGGGTAACGGTAAGATTTGGAATATATGGGTATCTCATTGGTGGTCTTAATTTCATGTTTTATAGAGTTTGAAAAAGTTAAGTTTTCAGCATCTTTAAAAAAAATGCTTTTAAACTTATGACACAATTCTATGATTAACTTTTTCTCTTCCTCATTAAGATGGTCAGTTTTTATTGCTTGCCCAATATTTTTCGGCTCAATGCTTTCTGAGTTTTCGATTTCATAGTTGTGAAATTCGAAATAGGCATCAACAGGTTCAGCTTTGATTGGTTGCTCTACTAGCAAAGTTTGTTGAGAATCAGATTTGCTTACAACCTCGACAAAGCAGTACCAGTCTTTTGCTAAATACAACCCTTCCGAAATCATTAAATGAGAAGTTATAGCGGTTGGTTTTATGTAAACGCTCCTGGATTTGATATCGATTGGTAGTAAAAAAACACATTTACTGAGCTCAGGTACAATATAAGTTTTTGACATAAGATTTGGTTTGAAATTTAATGGTATAAACGTATTTTTTGTTTTTAAATTTGAGTTTTTTATGTCAATAGTTAATCCAAGTTCTTTAATAATGTCGATTCCGATCAATCCATCAAAGTAAGAATGGAATTTAAAAATCAGGAATTTCACTGGTTTTTTCGTAAGAAGCTCAGGTAATCCATTAATAACAACTTCTTTATTTACTGTTTTTTTATCAAAAATAGTTCTGATCTCGATTGGTGCAATATTTTGTGTTTGAAGTTTGTAGGCTACATTTGGGCATATAAATGACCTATTGCTTCCAGTATCGATTAAAAACTTGAGAGGACTGTTGTTGATGCTTGTGATAATAATATAAGGCAATAAATGTGAATTGTAATTATTCAAATCTAAGTAACCTATCGATTTTCCGAGGCACGTTAGTGAAAATTTGCGTCATCAACAATCGATTCAGTTGAAAAATGTGGAATATCTTCATTTTGGTCATACACAATTTCTTGCTGAAAAGTATTTCCGTTTGAATATTGACTTGGTTCAATCTGTTCTGGTGGGTTATTATTGGTAAAATAAATTGGTTCGATGTTATGTAGTTCTTGTGAGTTATATTTATAGGGTTGAGTACGATTGGAGTTTTGTCTATGGGTATACGCGTTTGAAATTGACATTGGTTCAGGTTGTGTATGAATTTTGGGATTGTTTGGTCTGAAATTTGTTGTGTAAGAATTGGTTTTTGGATTATTATTGTTTGGAATGTTTATGTTACTTTTAGGAACAAATTTGTTAAAATCTGGGGGTCGATTATAATTTTGAATATTTGGTGCGAAATGTGTGTTATTGTTTGGGATAAAGGTAGACATATTTGTTAAGGAAGGCGTAAGAGTTCTTGGTACATAGTTTAGATTTCTAAAAGCACTGCTTGTATGTGGTTGTTGAACTGTATTATATGGTCGTGAATATGAGGAATATTCATTTGAAGGCCGTTGATTGGAATACAAATTATTTTGAGAACTATTATGTCCATAAAATTTGTGCTGTCCGTGAAAATTTAATCGATTTTGTTCCTCTAAACATAATGATAAGGCTTCACTCAATTTCGTAGGTCTCATTGCACGTATTGTGGATCCTAAAGCTTCCCTAAGTCCACTTAAAAACGAATTTAGGTACATTTCTGCATAGAGAGTCTTTTTTGCCGTTACTACCGTTGGTTCTTTTTCATGTAACCTCACATGATTTATGATAGTAGAAAAAATCTCTATAATACGGGCATAAAAGGGTTCAACATTATGTGTGTTTTGCCTAATTTGATGTAAGTCTCTTATGAGACTAGTTTCATTCCGCTTATCCGCATAATGAATTATTAAATTGTTTTTAATTTCGTCCCATTCTATGGATGTTCCATACATGTTTAATACTTCATTTGCTGGTCCGACAACTTTATTGCGAATTGTTCTCAAAATTATGCAAGCGTAATTTGTTCCACTAATTCCTTGCATCAAAGCAAGAAGCTCTTCAACGTTAGTAATAAAATCGAAGAGCAAACGTGGATTACTGTCGAAACATGGAACATCTTTCACAGCATCTGGAATTTTAAGAGAATTGCAGATTTCAAGAGAGTTAGCCATGACTAGGAACTAACTAAATTTACTCAGAGAAACTTTCTTAACTGTCGAAAAAAATAAATTCAATGTATTAAATGATTTCTAGTAAAGCTCTTTTTATTTTATTTGTTTTTTTTTTTTTTTTAACTTTCTCTTTAAAATTTTACTTCGTAACTTTTGTAATTATTGAGAAAAACCCCCGCACAGCAACTAATATCAATGACTTACCAAATTCTATTATGAGACTGTACTTTTATTTTTTGCTTTAAGTAACAAATCCTTACTTTTCTATTTTTTTATGTGGAAACAATTGTAGGTAGATAGATGCATTATGCCTATTTCAACCTATTTAATTTTTTTGTTTTTTCATTCCTTTTAATAACTTATAATAACTGACCCTTTACATAAATAATATAAATGAATTGAATACAAATTTTATTTACACTATTCTAATTATGTATTTTTACTTCTCATTCACAATTTTTTTTTGTATGTATTCACTTTATAAATTAATATAAAAACATAAATTTTAATTATTATTATTTTTCTTTAATTTCGAATATCAGTTCTTTTCTTGTTGTTTTTTTTTTTTGGTAATTTTTTCACAGATCCTGTAACTATGTAGATGCCGGTTGTTGTTTTTCGCTGGTTCTCGTCTTTACGATAGTTTATGATTGCTACTTTTGTTATTATATTATATGTGCATATTATACATATATTTTATATTTTCAGAATGTAGGCAATAAATTTAAGTTATTATTACAATTCCCTTTATTTTGGACACTGGTTAGTTAAAAATTGTGTCACAACGTTTCATTTGTTTGCGTGTTGTTTCGGTTTTCATAATAAAGTATAACTTTTGAGAACACTGTACTTTTTTTTAGAACATTCGATGCATGAAAGTTTTTTTGAATATCCATGCACATTTGTCTGTTTTTAGTTTTAAAAACTGTGTCAATGTGTTTTATTTGTTTATTTATTGTTTTCTTTTAATAATAAATTATTATTATTTATTAAGTTTTAAAGTATTTTACTTTCGAGTGCGACACTGTACTTTTTTAGAGTGCGCCAGTGAGCACAAAAAAAAAAACAAGTTTTATATTCAATTAACAGCGATCTTTATTGAATGCTTTCTTTTAAGGAACTGAAACCAAAACTACACAGCTTTCTTGTTGCTAGGCCTTACGGACAACGCTTGGCTTTACAGACAAGATCAACTAACAGTATATATCATTACAATAAACAAAACATATAGAGAAAATAGGTAGAGAGAATAATAGGGTATGTTATGAATATAACTCGCGCTGCCGGAGAGGCCTTTTAAGATCCTAGCCGTGAATGTGAATTCGCTAGTTAGGGTAGAACGACGAACCAACCTCTTTGAGTTGTTAAAAGACCAACGTCCAGATGTGTGTATGGTTAGCGAAACTAGGCTGAACCAGCATCACAAATTGACGAATAACAATTACATTATCGTAAGGAGAGACCGACCCAACTCGACTTTCGCGGGTGGGGTTGCGATCTTCTTACGTGAAGGCATTGCTCATAAGGTAATATATAGTGGTGAAGTACGCCGATTCCGGTTGCTGAAAGCATGTATTGTATGCATCCCTCTTCAACAGGGGAGGCGGTTGTATGTGGTCGCGATCTATGCGCCGGAGGCTTCTCAACCCTCATGTTTTATAACAGAGCTCGAATAACTTTTTCGAACTCTGAAACTGAACTCAGAAGAAAACTATTTCCTTTTGGCCGGTGATTACAACGCTAAACACCAAGATTGGGGAAATCAATTAGCCAATCCAAAGGGGACCCAGCTATTCAATTGGGTAGGGCTTCACAGTATTGAGTGTAAAGTCGATCTGCTGGCTACTGACAGGCCTTCATATCCTCGAAGTGGCTCATATTTGGATCTATTACTTTTAGACTCAAGACTTAAACTAACCGACAACATTCTTCGACGGACGAAAAATTGTTTGACGACGGTTGAGTACGACAGTGACCACTGTGGACTTGCCGCCGTCATACTGCTTCCGAACGACCTTGTGGAACTGGAGGAGTACGTGCCGACGCACTCTTACAACTACAGTAAGACACGTTGGCCGCGCTTTTCCGGTGCCGTCTCAAGGGAACTTCGTTCGAACGGTATTGCACCGCCATGCAACAGGAATCTGTCGAACGTTGAGATCGATAGATACCTGCAACGTATGGAGGATGCAATCCGTAGTACAATGGACAGGACAATTCCTAAATATAGGCAACATGACTCTACGAACATGTACAGAAACGCGACAATAGACGCACTTTACAAACAAAAAAGTAGACTCCTGTCGAGACTCAAACTCTTGCACAGGAGGTTTACTGACCGACACGACTTGGAGATTAGAACTCTGAAGTCACAGATCAAAAATCTCCAACAACTTATCAAAGAAAACTTTAGAATTTCCATTTCATGTTTCTGGAACAATACAATTCGGGCTTTACAGTCCAACAACCCGAGTATGTTTCCGGAAATAAACACAATCTTTAGAAGAAAAGATCAAAATGACCTTCAGAGTATTAAACTCCAAAGGACGACAGAGAACAAAAACTTACTTTTGACAATAGGGATAGATCCGGAGGAGGCCATCTTGGATGATGACCACTTTATAGTGGAAGATGCTCAGGAGAAGGTAGAATTACGACCCTGAGAATAGAGCCTTCGTTGGACACTTCTATCTTAGAGACGAGATCTCGCATTGGCGATCCGAGAATCATGGTTTTACTAGTTTCAATGACGACCAACTTGCGAATACAGTCATCGCCCAGCGAAACGTGGATAAAACCCTGTTCGTTTCTTAGATGGACCTCTTGGACATCTTTCACAAAATAAAGAAAAAGAAGTCAGCAACAGTCGACGGCATACCCAATATTGTGCTGCGAAACCTCCCTTCGGAAGCGGTGGATATATACACCACGTTGTTCAACAATGCGCTGAATAATGCATATTATCCAGTGCGTTGGAAGACGGCAGTGGTCCATCGTCTCCATAAAAAAGGAAAGGATGGTTCCAATCCAGCAAATCTCCGGTCAATTAGTCTTCTTCCGAGTATCAGGAAGGTATTCGAGAAAGTTCTCAACAGAGCTCTGTCCACATGGGCTGAGGACAAACATATTATTCCAGAAAATCAGTTTGGTTTTGAGAACTTTTAGAATACAGAACGGTCTACAACAGGGGGAGGTGAATTCGCCTATTTTGTTTAGCATTTTCCCCGGCGATCTAATTGGTTCCCTTCACCATGCTATAGTGTATGACGATGACCTAATTGCGTACAGAACAGGTCCAAAGATCGAAGTCATCAGAATACTTTTGCAGCGTAACTTCGATAAGATCCAGCAATATTGCGATGACTGGAAGTTGAAAATCAACTTCCAGAAATCGGAAACAATTGTGTTTAGGACCCCGTTGGCTCGGGCCTCATGGGATACGAGAAAGAACTGGCGCAAGCGGGTGATTGTTGATCTACATGGCCACCCACTGCCAAGCAAAGTAGTAGTCAAGTACCTGGGCATCTGGCTAGATCAGTATCTATATTTTAACAAACATATGGATGCGGCTCTGGCCAGGGCTAGAGGAGCTTTTGCTCTGACAAGGCGACTGTTTCACAGCAGTCAACTTGATAGAAGAGTGAAGGTGATTTGCTACATGGCCCTGATAAGGCCAATGATTGTCTATGGGTGCCCCGTGTGGTTCAATGTTAATGGAAAAAATTTGGGTGTGACAGTGTCTACATACCTGTCTTGGATTGCACAGAACACCAGAGTCGGAGTACAGAAAATATCATCCTAATGGGGTCCTTTACAACGGGGTTCAAATAAACAGGATCGACAAAATCATTATAAAACTGACTCGTGGTCACACTGCAAGAGCGATGACCTCGACCAATGGCCTGATTTTTGGGGCTTATTACCCCAACACTGAATATATGGAGAAAACCCGCTTCAGTGGAATTGTCCCACCGGAGGCAAATTGATATGGTATGGCTGATGCAGGATAGGTTGGCAGTTCCGCTAATCTACCACGTCTGCCGGAAGTCCGTGGAACGACGGCTCCTTTACAACCGAGACGTCACCGCAGTAGGCAGAAAAGCTGAAGAGCTCCTCCGGTTCAGTAGGACGGTCTCAGATCGCGATCTTCGTGACGTTGTTTAAACGTCGAAAATGTTCTGGTGGTTATCAGAGCAACAACATGAATTTGATAATGATAGCGAGTCGCCGATGGCTGGCTTACACAGGTTTAGAGTGTAAGTCTTAGGGTATAGGTAGTGGGCCCGGTGGCAACAAAAAAATCACAAAAATCCAAAAAACAAAAAAAAAAACATAAGATCAAAAAAAAAAAAAATTACAAAAAAAAAAAAAAAAAATTACAAAATACAAAAAAAACACAAAATACAAAAAAAAACCAAAAGCTGCTTCTGCGGCTGCTCTAGTTTTAAGTAGATTTAAGTAGTTTAAATTAGTTACAGCGTGTCCTCTGTAAGTGTTGGTACGAAACGAAGTGGCTTGCGAAGTAATGTAGCTACACCTCTCAACTCAAATGTGACCGAAATACTGAACTTAAGCTCTTCTAATCAACCTAATCCAATTGAGACTTATGATTCAAACACGACTGAAATAGTCACTTTAGGCTCTCCAAACTCACCTAATCCAATCGAATCTGTCGCCCGTATGATTTCGAACAATGTGGCTAGTCATGATCATGATGGAACCCTACGGTTTGTGGAATCAGTGCCTAAACCAAAGACCGTATTTATATCTTATCTCAGTTGCACCACCCGAATGTGGAATGCTTTACCTGGCTCTGTATTTCCCCTGCATTACGATTCACAAAGATTCAAAAGCAACGTGCATCGGTGTCTCCTTTCAAATCCTCTCCTATTTTCCTAAATGCTCGCACTGTGTTTAACAACATTATAAGGGTATTCATAACCCCTTGAAGGGCGCGTTGATTATAAAAAAAAATCTCAAATCAGATACCACTCCAGAAGACATAATTTTTCACCTTAAAACTAATAAATGCATCACAGACGATTCGTTTGTTAGGTGTAATAAAATAAGTTAGCCTAACAACTATGTGGCTTCTTTTAAGATTATTGTTTCTCCAGTTCTTTTTGACCCTGTTTGCAACCCTCAGATTTGGCCGGCTGATACTCTTATCAGTCGCGTAGATAGGGAGGGATCAGGAGATATATCCCTCCCATTGGTATCCATAATTGTTCAACATAACCAGTCATGAAACAAATAAGTTAAGGAAACACAATCTGAAGTTTAGTATGTACCTACTTCCTATACGTGATTTAAGTCTTAATAGTACTCACAGGATTGTACATTCTATACTTTCATTCTACGGGGGGAAATACTTAGTCAACTTCATCTGAAAGAAATTATTATTTCAGCAAATCACCCAATCTTTTGATTTTCCACGACTGGTATTGTTGCACTTTTTTCCGACGAACCGAATTACCACCGAATCCAAAAACGAATCCACAACTTGGATGATATTTATCTAATGTATTAATTAATCGTAACGATTGATTGATCAATTATTTAAAATGCAAGGATATAAAACATGCACAACGATGTGCCGCGGCGATGTTGACCGAATTTTAACTTTATGATGAACTGTCAAATGACAGCTGGGTGGATTTCGATGGGAAAAGAATGCAACAGGTAGCAAGATAATATGCTGCCAATGCCAGCTGCTCAGCAAGGGGTGGTCCGTAGGTTGTTTTATAGGTACGAAGGTATAATTAAAGGTAAATAAAAAGAATTAAATGAAATGAATAATACTCAATCAAAACACAAGCAGGGTGTTTCACAAAATAAAGGGCGCCAGGAAATTTTTGTTTGGAATTTCCAAACCAACTTCAGCACTGAAAATGGTCTTCAAATAGAATTAAAACGCGATTATTTTCCAAAAGGAATAAAACTATATTTTGTTCAGGAAACCTTTACAAGTATAGGTATAAAACCTGAAATCTTTTCGTAAACAATTGGTAGTGTATAAAGTATGAAAAGTCTGGCAAGAGCCAGTCAACAATTTAAATAGAATAAAATTTAAGTACGAAGATGGGTTTTACCCAGGTTAAAATGCAAACAACAAAGTATGTGCACAATGCACCCGCAAAGAAACGACTCTTTGGGAATTTTCCCGAACAGACAAAAAGGTTAAATGGAGGTCGCGCGTCCTGAAATCTCAGGATTAATTACGAAAGGCGAAGGGTTACCGAAACAACAATATGACTCAATAGTCAAAGCCAAAACAAACGCACTACTAACACTTTTTCACTTTTATAGAAAAATACTTAACTTTTCTGCTGACGAATCCTGCCTCAGTTTTCTTGCCCGTACTGGCACTAACTCCTCTGAATTCCTGCCTGCTTGGAGCTTTCCTGCACAGATTCAAAATACTGTTTAGTTTGGCCTTCCTGCCAATCAAACACTATAAAAATTTAAACTTGCACTACTTGCAAAGATTAAACACTCGATTATAAAATTTCCGAATAATTTCTCAATTCTCAAAATTCTTTGGCACAGTGTCCTTTTTAGAGGTCAACCAAGAAGTGCCATCCTCTTGGCGGTCTCTTCGTTCATCGGCGCATTCAGCAAATTCCACTCACTTCAACCAATCAGAGTCGTGGAGGTTCGTCACGGGGTATCTGCAATACTCTCAGCAAATTCGCTGGAGTCTGCGCCGTAGGCAAAACGCATCCATCGCTCTCTTCTAAACAATTTCGTTGTGAATCTCTTGGTCGTTAGAGATTCGCAACAACTTGCCCGAATGAACGAATCCAGACCTGTTCCATTTCAATCCATTCCAGAATAGAAAATTGAAAAACTATTTCTTTAAACAAATTCCCTCGGCCCAACCGACCCAAGTTACACTGTGCAAGAAAACTATTTAAGCTAGGATTCAGTTAACGAGGATTCGTCATTTTTCGCGAAAACTACTAATCTACTTCGGTGAACCTTCGCGCAGATTTGGGGGAATGGGGATAATTCTATAAAGAGTCATTTCCTTGCTAAGGTAAAGCACTTTAGGTTGGGCACTCGGCCTTTACGGTGGGCGCTCAGCCATTACGTTGGGCTCTTGGCCGTTTATATTGAAAAAGGCTTCAAATGCCATTCAAATCCGAAGATCACTGATATATATCAGTGTGTTAAAGGTGGGTAGCTAATCTCTACCTTATTGTACGAGTATTAGGTTGTTAGTAACCTGCTGCTGTTTCGATGGATTTTCTCCAGAACCTCCCTGGTTCTTACTATCGCTGCTGCTTGAGTCTCCAGCCGTCCACTGGCTCAATGAAGGGGTACCTATTTGGGTTGCTTTTCCAAAATGCTTTGAAGTACACCGCTAGCTGATGGACTAGGGTTGCTTTGTACTCTGCCAGCACTTTGAAGCCACAACAAAAGGAGGGGTGAAAATGGGAAGAGGAAGAAAAGTAAAGGTATAACTTGTTGTGGTAAAATATACCGCAACAGTATGAATAAAATTTTTTTTCTTAAAATCTCTAATACAGCAGTTTACCAATCATTACTGTATTATAAATTCCAGGTGATGCTCTTTCAAAGCTTATAGTGGAAAATCTTCGAAATTTTGATCTGGACATTTTTTTCTCGATCGGCCAAGGGTACGACGCGACGGAGCAAGCAATATGACTTGTCGATACAATGGTGTTCTGGCAATTATTCGCCAACAATTTGCTTCACATGTTCTGTAATTCCTTGTCAATCCTTGCTTTATCTGTTTCCAGCAAAATACCAGCCATTAGAGACTGCCTTACCACAACTGAAGCAGTTGACAATTATTTCAGTACACCGAAAAGAAAAGATATGCTGCAAAAAGCTATAAGCGAAAGCGAAGAGACTCCACAAAAAAAAAAAAAAAAATCATTCAAAAGGCTGAATCTGACGCGATGGATCTCAAAATATTATGCAACACCATATCAAGTTGAACATTTTGAGGAGCTATTTCCGTTTGTATTCGAGACTCTTGACCAAAGAAGAACATTGGAAAGTGTTGCAAGGAACTTAAAAAACGCTATGGATTTCGAGTTTTTGACCAAATCTCGTTGTCAATAAGACGTGAGTTTCAAAGAGTGAATTTAGAATTAGTCCAAGCTATGGAACTCGCCAAAGAACTAAATGGATCAATTAAAAAAAAAAAGATGACTCATTTTCGAAAGTGTTTGAAGATGTTTGAAGATGAAAAATAGCTGAAGCCCTTGATATTGATGTTAAACGTGAACCGACAATAGAATCGTTGGAACCCATTGGTTCCAAGTACAGAAGAATATTTTTGTGTTACTGTTTTCAATCTTTTTCTCGATTTCTATGTTATAAACCTTGAAGAAAAATTTACAAACCATGAAAACATACTAGAAGGGTTTACGATTCTTTTCAAGGATTCTCCGTCTGAAATATACAAAGCAGCTAAAAAATTTAATGAAACTGTTGAGTTTTACCAAACATATTTGGCTGCCGAACCATCTTCTGTTCTTGAAGAACTAAAAACTTGGAAGATACATTCAATCCGAAGGAATAATACTTCCTCTAAGAATTCATTATAAGCACTCGATAGCTGCCCCGAAGAAAACTTTCCTAACAGATATATTTTATTCATTATACATATAAGCTACACTGCCCATTTCAACGTCAACTCCCGAAAGAACTTTCTCCTATTAAAATAGAGTAAAAACAACAAAAGAAAAAAATATGTCTTTTTAATAACAGTGTGATAAGCTTTGGGTGTTTACTTATTTGCAAGATTATTTATTTATTATATAAGCTACACTGCCCTTTTCAACGTCAACTCCCGAAAGAAATTTCTCCTATTTAAAGAGAGTAAAAACAACAAAAGAGAGTAAAAACTCACGAAGTGAGACTCTTAAAAATATCTTTTTTAATAACAGTGTGATCACTGATCAGCCTTGGGTATTTACTTATTTGCAAGATCGTTTGAATGGTTTGGCTGCTCTAGCTATTCATCGCAAAATACTTAATGCTATGTCCGCACCTGAAGTTAACCTGGGTTTCGTTCCAGGATGGTTTGAGTTAACCAAGTAGTGTCCGCATATGCCAAAAAGTTTTGAGTTTATCTTTTTGTCTTAAGTTAAAAAGAGACAGACATAAAGTGTGAGCAGAACGTCAACGACGTATGAGAGAATTCATTCTCTCTCCACTCACTTCCATTCTCTTAAATGTCAAATTCAGTGGAATATTGGAAATAGTGCGTTCAGCGCGATTGGTTTCGAGTAGGTTATCTCGAAACCCAGTGCCTAAAAAGGTTTCGTTTTGTATGGCAAACCATTTGGTTATCAAGTTGGTTTGGGATTGTTTTGAGACAACCCAGGTTATCTCTCAGGTGCGGACATAGCATAAAGCAACAGACGAGGTTATAAGTGTTTTATCTAAAAAGAACAGAAATAAAAAGAATTTAATTCTTAAAGTTATTTTTTAAATTAATATTATTCACCTATTACTTCAACATTTATTCTAGTTCATATTCAAATTAATGCATATATCATATTATATTTAAAAGATAAAATTTTGTATGGCAATGAAGTCTTATTATTTGTTTTTTTTTTTAATATTAAAACTTAAAAAAAATGAGCAGTTTTGGTCTATCCCCCCATAGCGAAAAGGTATCTACGCCACTGGCTCTTATTAAAGAATTTTCAGCTCGTCTTAACTCCTTAACTCTGCCTTATTAGATACTGAATTGTTTGACCATGAGGACTTAGTGTACAGAAAATATCTTAACTACAACAAACCCTCGGAAATTTAAGGTGGCGTACTTACTGCTGTTCGTAGCAAGTATATGTCATCTCTTATAACCTTTCCATTTGATTTAACTGTAAATGTATTATGTGTCAAAGTCTCAATCAATTCAAAAATCGTTTATATCATAAATACATATATTCCACCAAAGAGATTTGCTTCATCTTATAAAGAATTAACGTAAGTTTTGGATTATATTAATGAATTGCTGTGCTTTGAAAATTATGTACTATTCTTAGGTAACTTTAATTAACCTTATATTCAATGGTTACCATCTTCAGATGAAACCTATTTAAAGCCATCTTTGACTTCACCTCAGCAGGATTTAATGTAGTTGGATATTTTAACATCAACCGACTTATGGCAAGTAAGCTGTATCAAAAACTCTAAAAATCGAATTCTTGATTTGGTCTTCTCTTCAGACTCTGTTAGTACCGTTGTTATTGAATCTAGTTTCGGTATTACTGATCCTTACCTTGACGAAACTAACATAGATGACTACCACCCTCCTCTGAATATTTTTCTTACGAAATCCACACTAATAGTAACTGTCATGACTATTCCTATGTGTTTGACTACCGCAAAGCTGATTTCGATTTGCTCCGTGGTGAATTAATTATGTCTGGTATCGAAAACATATCAGTTTTTACCAATATTGACGAAGCTGTTAGCAGCTTTTATTTGATTCTCTATAGATGTATAGAAAAATCAATTCCTAAAATTTTTTTTAAAAATTCTGACTCCAACCATCCATGGTATACTAAAGAATTAAAGATCTTGAGAAATAAAAGAAACTAGCTGTACCCGTGACTTTGTCCACTTGGAATAGTGAATTTCGGCAGCATTTTTAATTTTTTAGGCTACTTATTTTGCAAATAAGACACATTCATGCGTTTTAGTAAACTATTGTTATATTATTTTATTTATGTATTTGTATATGTTCTCACACGACGTTCTTGTTTTTTCCATCTTTTGCGAAATAAAAAGGTTTTGTGGGATTGATACACGTGATTTTGCCACAAGGAGTTGCAATGGGATTTTTTTCTAAGCGAACACCTGCAACTTAAAGCGTCTGAGCCTTATTTATAATGATCAATCAGTGGGAATTAAAGGAAAACGGGGAATCAAATCGTTTTGGACTAGCGATATTAGTAAGGATGTCCATCTTCAGGTTCTAGACTATCTCTGTACCAAAATTCATATAAATCGGTTCAATAGCTTGGGCGGTAAATATAAACAAAGAAAAACAGACAGACAGAGTTAATTCCGGATCTATAATGTTACTAAAGTCTTCCATTCCCGTGGGAATATAAGGGTCGTCTAACGGTGGACATTTTTTGAAAGGTGTGCTGTATTTTCCAAGTTCCCGTTCCCATGGGAATACAGGGACAAAACATATTGCTTAACATATATGAATGTCCATCCTCAGGTTCTAGACTGTCTCTCTACCAAAATTCATATAAATAGGTTCTATAGTTGATTGATTGATTGATTGATTGTTTGTTTATTTCTTAATAATCCTTATTTAACAATACAAAATATTTTAAGCATTTTATAATTAATAAAGAAATATTATGTGACAAAGATATTTTTGTAAAAAATAGTGTTATTGTCACATTTGACTAAATATTAAATGTTATACAATTCAAAATTATTGATAAATGGGTGGGGTGCCCCTCGGTAGTAAACAAATGAAAAATGGAAAAAAGAAAAATTACAAAACTTAAGTGAATTTTTTTTTTTTTTTTTTTATTAGTTACATATATTTCTAATAAAAACAAGAAATTTCACCAAATAATCAGGAGGAATAATTTAACAATACTTCAATATTTACTAAATCGACAGAAAAAAGCCATGTCCTTAAAAGTCTTAAAAACTTAAAACAAGATGCTTGAGCTCTGATAGAGGGTGGAAGTTTATTGAATAAACGACATGAAGCAACACTGTAGAAGTTACGGAAAGCTGTTGTGCGAAAAGCCGGTATTGGAACTCGGTTCAAAAAATTTACCCGCAAGCTATGGCTAGCAATTTGTCTAAAATTAAGATTTCCCGTTTGTTTTGGGCGTTAATGGTAACAAAGAGAAATAGACAGACAGATTTAACTTCGTACTTATGATATAAGTAAAGACTCCCGTTCCTGAAGAAACATGGTGACCGTTCCCGTAAGGAGTATGGGGATGAGTAAAAGTTTATGTTGCTCGAGGATTATGGAGCATTCCAACGGTGGAAGAGTTTTTGATATCGGTGCTGTAGTGTCAAAGTTCCCGTATACGTTCCTGTTCCCGTGGTAATATAGGGAAGAACATATAGTCTATGTCCTTCCTCAGGTTCTGAACAATTTTTGTAAAAAATTTCATTTAAATCGGTTTATTAGTTTGGGCGGGAGATGGTAACATAGAACGACGGACTTTCACACTTATTATATTAGTAAGGACTCCCTTTCCTGTAGGAATATGCGGATGAATTAAAGTTTATATTACTCAGGTATAGTGTAGCATTCTAACGGTGGAAAAATTGTTGAAATCGTTGTTGTAGTTTCTAAGTTCCCGTATACGTTCCCGTTCCCGTGAAAATATAGGGATAAAATATGAAGCCTATGTCCTTCCTCAGGTTCTGAACAAACTTTGTACAAAAATTAACCGTTTTCCGTGGGAATATTCGAATGTAATACAGCCTATGTCCGTCTTTAAGTTCAGGACAACCTTTGTACAAAATTTCATTTAAATCGGTTTGTTAGTTTGGGCGGGAGCTGGTAATATAGAACGGCGAACAGACAGAGCTACTTTCATCCTTATTATATTAGTAAGGACTCTAGTTCCCGTGGGAATATGTGGATGAATTAAAGTTTATGTTACTCTGGGATAGTGAAGCATTCTATCGGTGGAAAAATTTTTGAAATCGGTGTTGTAGTTCTTAAGTTCCCGAATGTGTTCCCGTTCCCGTGGGAATATAGGCATAAAATGTACAGCCTACATATTTCTTCAGGTTCTAGACTATCTCTGTACAAAATTTCATTTAAATCAGTTCTGTAGTTTGGGCAGGAGACGGTAACATAGAAATCCGGTCAGACAGAGTGACTTTCACATTTATAATATTAGTTAGGATGACAAATCAGTGGGAATGAAAGGAAAACGGGGAATCAAAACGTTTTCTCCTTTTGCCGTTCCAGTCATTATAAAAATTTTTATAGTGCCGCATCCCAGATGTGTAATTTGTAGCTGTGTACAATTTTGGATTACTCATTATTGGCACTGAAACACCAACTTGCTGCCACTCCTAATAATCCTAAGAAATTGAGAAACTCTATAGGGTTTGATGTGTGTATAATATGCCTACCTAAAAACTGCAAAGAGGAGAATAATAAACCGACACTTTCCTTTCCGAAATAAAACACACTATATTTTTTCTTTGGGAAAAAGCCATCATGGCAAAAAACCCAATTTATTGTTAGACGTCCGTTCGGACCGCTGTCTGATTTGTAACTAACTAGATTTCTACTCATCATGAGTTCTCTTCCTACAATAATTACACTTATACTTCTATATTCATTTATATTACAATGTATTGGTTGTATTAGTATTTATAGTATTATCGTACTCTGTACGATACAGTCCCAACAAAAAACGGCTGTTTTTTTTCAGGGTGCGCATTCATATTGCTGGCAGTTGGTCTCCTTAAAGCTTAAACGTTCCTCATTGCTGTCATCACATGATGCACTTCTGTCTTCACCTGGTCTTGGTTAACTATCCGCTTTGCGTCACTCTGTAAAGAAATAAGATTGCCGTTGCCAGCAGCTTTCGATTTTGATTAGAACTTTTGCTCGTTAACCACCTATTCATCCTCTTGCCCATTCGATAACTTGTTGAAACACCTGCCTAGCCTTACCCTACCTTAGTAACCCCTACTTAATTAACATTACCTACCTACCCTATATCTGTTGTTCAACAGGCAGCATAAATATATTCTGTACTGGCCTCTTAAGCTGGCCTGTTTCGGTTCGCAGAACCACTGATCGCACTATTCCATTCTTGCTCTTGATTAACTCCTTGATTCGACTCATCAACCATTGTGCTGGTGGGAGATTTTCACTTTCGATTATGACCAGCTGTCCAACTTTCATTACTTCCCTTTCTCTGTGCCACTTCTTCCGCTCTTGCAGTGTTACAAGATATTCCTCTCTCCATCCTTGCCAAAAAATGCTCGACTATTGCCTTCCTTTCTCTAAAAAGCTTTACACCTCTCGTTTTGCCTTCCTCTATCAATGATAAAGGTAACGGCATATTTCTATCTTCGCCTATCAAGAAGTGTCCCAGCGTCAACGCTTGCATGTCTGTGGGATCATCAGTTCAGTATACCCTTGGTTCCGGTTAACAACGCTAAGAATTGCTCATATTCTAAGATGTGCTGGCCCACTATTCGCTTGAGATGATATTTCATCGACTGCTTCATATACGCTTCATATATGCCTCTTTGATGCGGTGCAGCTGGCACCATAAATTTCATTCAGTACCCTTTACGCTCATTTTGTTAAAGAGATTATCTTCTTGCCACTGCTTTAATGCTAGTCTCATGATTTTGCTGCCCCAATAAATAAAAGAGCCATTATCGCTATACAAACGCTGGTAATAACCTCTCTGCTGATGAATCTTTCGTTACTTGCAAGAAATGAAATTGTCGTTAAATCCCTTAAGACTTCATTGTGTATTGCTCTTATCTTCAAACATATAAATACTGCTACCCATACCTTGCTGAAACTGATCCGTCTTCAATCTCTCATAATCAACCCCTGTCTTGAAGAAATGGTATACCTGCATACACCCTGTCAGCTGGCAACTCTGCCATCAATTGCTGCTCTAGACGAAAGTTGTAGCGAACACAAACGGTACCTTTGTGTATGTAGCTTCGCAATTCACTCTATGATCTCAGAATCCAATACTGCTGCCTTAAGTACTGCATCGTAGCTTGACTTGCGGTATGCTTGAGCAACCATGCTTACCTTGACCTATGTGATATGTTGGCTGGATGCCTAAATTCATACCCTGTTTCTGTATGATGAAACTGTCCTTCTCCTCGCAGTGTGTCTTTGTTTTCGAACACCGGTTTAAGCGACTCAATTCCGCCTTGTTCTGTTTACTGACCGTTATTGCGCAGTTGCGCTTTGTCCTTGCCATATACTTGCTGTGCTTTCAGTATTAAATATTTCATGGCCATAGCTCCCTCACTGGCTGTTAGTATTTCGGTAAATGGTACACTTTACGTTTCGTGTTGCTTCTTCCCTAGCGTGCTCTATTTTCCATTACTTTAGACTAAGCCCTTTGCTTAAATCTTATGACATAAGCCACTGTATTTATTGCCCTCTCCAATTTCCATGCATACTCTTCACAGAATATTATCACTTGCTTTTTCGCTGGCCGAATTCCCTGGTCCTGTTTTATCTACTAATGCTATATGTACTTTCATTTCTCTTGCTACTTCTGGCGGAACTTCCTTCTCCATATGGGATGTTGTTGACTGGCCATTTATTTTCCCCAAGGTTAACCACGATAGCCTTTACTGCCATAGTTTACAGTTCACTAGCTCTTCAGGATATAGTCCTCTGCTTATCAGATCCGCTGCTCTCTTTAGTCCCAACATGACGCTATGCTTTAATATCTGTATTCGTTTGTATGGAAGATCCACGATTTTCAACATACATCTTCATTCTTCATATCTCGAGGTATCTTACTCAACCAATGTAGAACTATCATCAAATCTGTCCAGAGAGCCTAGTTTGTCCTTTTCTAATAAATCGCCCTGCAAAGCCTAATCAATAGCTGTCCTAACAGCTCGGCTGCTGCCAGCTCCAACCGCAGAATGCATATCGTTAAGATAAGATCCTCCACTTATCTTCACTCTCCTTTGGTATCTCATTATCCCTACTCATACCTATTCGCAATACATCTTCTATCAGAATTTTCCCTAATATCACCACGGGTTCGATATAAGCATTGGGATCATACAATTGTGCCATACAACTTAGTAGACTCCGCTTCGTCACCTTTCCTATCACCTCTGGTGTCTTGACTACGAATGTGAATTGATCTTCATCCCCTAACCACTGCAGACCTAAAACTATTGCCTGTTCACTTTCGTCAAAGACCATCAACCGGTCTCTTTCACTATCCAATCGACTTGCCAACCATTGGCTGTTTGATTTCCCTTTCCTCAATTCAAAGCCAGCTGTTTTTAACATTTTATCCAAGTCCCTTGCTAGTGCTATCGCTTCCTTCTCACTATCGCATCCAGATACACAGTCATCCATGCAAAATCATTCTGGATGACTCTCTCTACTTCCGGAACTCTTCACTTCCGTATTTTGCACTTTGTATCAATGCTCGAATTGTACGCGGATGATGTCATGCCATATGTGACGACTGTCAGCTAATGTTCTTGTATCTCATCCCTTGCAGATTCACTCCTGAAAAATCCATTGCAAATCCCCCTGGTGAGCGTTTTCCTGATCTGCTTAAACATCATTTTAATATCGGTAGGTTATTCTATGCCGTTGAAGCACGTTACTATTTCCAAAAAGGATCTCGCTGTAGTTTCTCCCCTAGCTGTTATTCCTCGTTTAGAGATATCCCCTTATCAGTTCGATAACTTCAATCAAGCACTACTCTAAATTTCTTCGTTACGCAATGATGTGGTATGTAATACACCATGTCGCTTTCTCCTACAGAACTGTCGACCCTTTTCATGTGCCCTAGCTCTTCATACTCTCGCATAAACTCTATATATTACTTCTTTAATGTTAGCTCTCTTAATAACCTTCTCTCCAGATAAAGGAATCTCCATAGCGCTATTGCCTTCGAACACTCTATACTCTTCACACTACCTAGCATGTAGGATCTCGCTGTAGTTTCTCCCCTAGCTGTTATTCCTCGTTTAGAGATATCCCCTTATCAGTTCGATAACTTCAATCAAGCACTACTCTAAATTTCTTCGTTACGCAATGATGTGGTATGTAATACACCATGTCGCTTTCTCCTACAGAACTGTCGACCCTTTTCATGTGCCCTAGCTCTTCATACTCTCGCATAAACTCTATATATTACTTCTTTAATGTTAGCTCTCTTAATAACCTTCTCTCCAGATAAAGGAATCTCCATAGCGCTATTGCCTTCGAACACTCTATACTCTTCACATTACCTAGCATGCTGACAACAAAACGCCTATAATTATCTCGCCTTGCCGTATTAACAAACTTCTCTTCGACCGCTTTCTCGTCCACTGTTTTTCAACTTGCATGCTTCTATTTGATCTATCTCTTCCCATAGGAAGGTTGGATTGAGTAACCCTTACGCTTACTTGCCTGCTAGCTTGCGGTGTCATTAATGACCAATTGTGTATGGTAAAACCCCGAAATTCTCTTCGATAAAAGATTCGTATTCGCTATTCTGATTCTGACTTGCTTACGTCGTAACTGCAATCCGTTGCCTTCTATCCATACAATATTACGCGACAACTGCTTTACAGGGAACTTATATGCCTGCGCAAATTTCTCTGGTATCAGAATTGGCTGAGCCCCAGAATCCAATAATGCCCTAATTGGCCCTAGTACCTTACCACACCTCTAACATAACAACAATTGTACGAAATAGCATACTCGTCCTACCTTTGTCTATATACTTAAATCCCTAGAGAAAAATATTTTTTTTTGAATAAATTGTATTTTTACCTTTAGTTTACCGCTTCCAAGATTTACAAGGATACCTGTCGTTTCGCTTTTACGACGCTTTGCTCGCTTGCCAGATGCTTGTCATGAATTCTCTTTCTTGAGCGCTGTGGTGTTCACGTTTGCTGATTTGTTCCTCCTTGGCCGTCAATTACTGCACAAGGTGCTGTTATGCATCGTTTGTGGTAACATCTCCGGCAGGATGTTTGGAAACAGGTTGCTGATTCATGCCTTTGCTTCAGGTAGTTTTCAAACAGCTACTTTGTGCACACTAGTCGTAATCGGGCTGCTTGTCCCAACATCAAAAAACTTTTCACATCTGAATAACTGATGTCCCTCGTTGCACATTTCGCACAAATGTCCCCTTCTCCGCAGTGCATTAGATTCACTTGCCTGTACTCTCGTTATTGCTGGCATCACTTACTTGTTGTCCTCACGTTTGTTTTCACTTTCGAAGCGGGTGTACCGATTATTGGAATCCTCTCTGCGTCCTGCTCTGGTATTCTCGTTATCTCTTGCTCACTGGCTGGTAGTAGCTGTGCTGTTGGCTGCAGCTTGCCTAACTTAGACATCTAGCATGTCTTTAGCTGATTGCGTCTCTAACTGGTGGTGCAACTCCCATTGCCTGGTTGTAATGTTGTATCTAGATAAAACCTCTCATGTAACCTCAGTACGATGAACATGTTCCAGTGTTCTACTGGCAGTCCCTGTGCTCGAAGCTCTCGTAACGTCTTATGTGCAACATTAGAATCGGATTGTAAGTCCTCATCTCTTGGTGCCCCTTGCAACTTAATAAACTGCTCCAGCGGCTCCCGATAGGTCTTTTACTTCTTTTTGTACAGCTGCTGCATCTTTTCCCAAGTTTCGGCGTAGTTCCTATCTATTAGCTGCTACTCTCCCGTTGTCTGTGCTGTCTTGTTTAAATGCTGGAATTTGAACGCTAGCGCTATGTCTGGATAGTTGTGTGCTGCTGCCACAAACCGGTTGTGGAAACCTTTCCACTTTCGCAAAGAATCATCAAGGCACGAGTACGATAACTTTGGCGACAAAAAATAATAACGGTTTTTGGTGGAGGGGTTCAATACAAGCATTTTTTACTACGGGAGGGGGGGGGGTCTATCTCCCCCCGTTAAGGCGGTAGGGGCAATTTTATAAAAATTGACTTAAAATCTAAAAAAAAATATTGTAGAACAACGGGAAAACTTACAGATACAATTTATACTTTTTATGAAAGCCAGAAACTTGCACTTTATAATTAATTTTAAATGAAGTGGTTTCAATTTATAGTTTTTGAAATAACTGACTTCAAAGTCAAAATTTACGAAAAAAAATTTTAAAAAATCACTTTGAGTACTATGTTTCTCGTGATTACAAATGCCAATAAAAAAAATTTTGATGTAGTTAGTTGCTTCAATAAATTTTTTATCAAACGATATAAATTACTTTTTTCTATGTCTTATAGTTTTTGAGACAATTGAAAAATAGTAAAACTATTGAAGTATGCATTATTTTCAAAAAATTATGGAAATACGTACGAATTTACAATAATGTTAGGAAATAGACTAGTGAAAGTATAAAAATTCATAAGACAGGTACTTATGTGCAATTAATTTCCGTATGCAACAACTTTCCGCAACTTTTTAACCCAGGGTTAAGCTGCTCATGCTAAATATGAAAATAGCGATTAATTTCCGTATGCAACAGCTTTCCGCATGGCCCGCTTCGGCTTCGCGGGGCTCATTATTTTAACCCTTTTTCCGCAGGGTTAAGCTGCTCATGCTAAATATGAAAATAGCAATTAATTTCCGTATGCAACAGCTTTCCGCATGGCCCGCTTCGCGGGGACTCATTATTTTAACCCTTTTTTCCGCAGGGTTAAGCTGCTCATGCTAAATATGAAAATAGCAATTAATTTCCGTATGCAACAGCTTTCCGCATGGCCCGCATCGCGGGGCTCATTATTTTAACCCTTTTTCCGCAGGGTTAAGCTGCTCATGCTAAATATGAAAATAGCAATTAATTTCCGTATGCAACAGCTTTCCGCATGGCCCGCTTCGCGGGGACTCATTATTTTAACCCTTTTTTCCGCAGGGTTAAGCTGCTCATGCTAAATATGAAAATAGCAATTAATTTCCGTATGCAACAGCTTTCCGCATGGCCCGCTTCGCGGGGCTCATTATTTTAACCCTTTTTCCGCAGGGTTAAGCTGCTCATAAGCTTTGGGGTGCAAATTTTTTATATGAAAAGTTTCTTTTAAAATTAGAAAATTTTTTGATTTTAAAAAAGAAATATAGTTTTACTATTTTTCAATTATCTCAAAAACTATAAGACATAGAAAAAAGTAATTTATATCGTTTGATAAAAAATTTATTGAAGCAACTAACTACATCAAAATTTTTTTTATTGGCATTTGTTATCATGAGAAACATAATACTCAAAGTGATTTTTTAAAATTTTTTTTCGTAAATTTTGACTTTGAAGTCAGTTATTTCAAAAACTATAAGTTAAAACCACTTCATTTAAAATTTATTATAAAGTGCAAGTTTCTGGCTTTCATAAGAAGTATAAATTGTATCTGTAAATTTTCCCGTTGTTCTACAATATTTTTTTTTAGATTTTAAGTCAATTTTTATAAAATTTCCCCTACCGCCTAAACGGGGGGAGATAGACCCCCCCCTCCCATAGTAAAAAATGCTTGTATTAAACCCCTCTATCAGAAACCGTTATTATTTTTTGTCGCCAAAGTTATCGTACTCTCCCCATCATCAAACTCGCCCCAGGTATTCTTCACTTCATTTTCGCTGGCATCTTTACTTGAACCTTAATGGACTGTCCTGCTATCGTTATAACTGTTGACTCGCTTGCTGCTTACAAATTGAACTTCTTGATTTGTCCCTTCAATTTCGCCTTTGTCGTAAGATATAGTCTTTACGCTGTCACTTGCTGCTCTTTCATGTCAATCGCTTGCTGATCCTTTGCGCTCATCCATTTAAGATAATTTTTCTGCATCTGCTCCCAAATCTGGCACAGATGCTCCATCATGCATAACTTTCAGCATCTCCCTATCGTCACTATCAAGTATTTCTTATCGCGCGTATGCCGCCACCCTTTCCATTGACTTCAATTGGCCTCTAAAGACAGCTTCATGTGTCATTTTCAATCCTACATAATTATATATAGAAAACAACAGGTAAAAACAATGATAAAAAAGAATAAACCCTTGCGAGCGAAATATGTAAAGATATTATATAAGATTACTCTTATAGATAGCTTTCGTGCTTGTGAATAGTGAATTGAATGTGATAGATACCCTATTGTAGGTCCCCTTGCCTGTCACTTGTCTTTGACACTTGCTTCATATTTCTATCTCCCTTGTCTGTCACTTGTCTGTGACACTTGCCTCATATTTCTATCTCCCTTGTCTGTCACTTGTCTCTGACACTTGCCTCATATTTCTATCTCCCTTGTCTGTCACTTGTCTTTGACACTTGCCTCATATTTCTATCTCCCTTGTCTGTCACTTGTCTCTGACACTTGCCTCATATTTTTATCTCCCTTGTCCTTGTCTGTCACTTGTCTCTGCCACTTGCCTCATATTCCTTTCTTGACCTACGCACTTTCAGCCCTTTCGTAGCATGCAGCTTTCTCGATCACTTTCTCGTGTCTTCAGGTCTCATGATAACCCGGAATATAAATTCTACGTAACCAACTTTCCGCCATATATAATATCGCTTTTTCCCTCTCGTCCACACTTGCACGGTGGTTACGGCCCTTTCACGCTTTCAGTCGAATATGCATATTCTGTTACCCCTACCTGACCTATCTACTCCTGCCTATCACTTGTGTGTCTGCATCGTATTTTTATCTAATGAAAAATAGAAAAACCGAGACCCTATGCCATCATAATATTTTTACTGTGCACTTATTCACACTCCACATTCACTATACGCATATTTCTCACTATCAAAACACTATCCTGGTCCGGTTGGTTCGCCGAAACGTACAAAATATTTTCAAACAAATGCACAGAATATTTTAATGGCAATATAAATTCTAATTCCTTAGCCTCTACGATGCATTACACAACAAAAACAAAATATTGAAAAACAAACCAGAATGAATAAATATGTATGTATATGTACCCCTACTATCACTTCACTATTCACTTTCCTCACTTGCCCGTCTCCTTTCTTTCACTCTCTTGATTTGCACCTTCCACCATTCCACTATCTGTCATATTATTTATTATTGCTTCGCTTATACGCTTTCCCTTTCATTTTCTTTCAATACTTTAAAAATAATTCCTTTTTCCTTTTCGCTTATGTCGCATTGCTCATTTACCCAAAAAACCAACTGTCGCTATGCTGGCTGCATCGCTGTCGCTGTACATTATTTCCATATACTTACTACAACCACCACTCACCACTCTCGAAGGGTCGCATTATCTCTTCATGGCTATCCTATGACTCTGGTCACCGGTCACTTAGGCAATAGCCCCGTCCACACTGTCCAATTTGTTTGTCAAATTTGTTGGATGAAAAGTTGGACGGAAAATACCCATTGCGTCCACACTGATCAAACAAGTCGTCAAACTTCATTCTGGTCTGAATTTCAACCATGGAGGACATAGCAGTAGCAGCGCAATTTAGGGATGAAATTTTAGAAAAGTAAGAAAAACAAAAGAAAGTGTGTAGGGACTGTAGAGGTAGACTACCTAAAAACATCATAAATGTGCACAACGAAGAAAAAATATTCTTTCCGTACGATGTGCGCTACCTGAAAACATTTGGAGATAATCGACTTTAATTTAAATTATAAGCTGTAGAAAAAATATTCTTTCCGTGCATGTGATGTGCACTAGGTACCTGAACCTTTCCTTGCTTGGTGCACTACCTAAAACCCTCAAGTGCCCATCAAGGAAAAAATATTTTTCCTTGTGACGCCCATTACCTGAAAGTATCGTAAATTCCTATTTCAATGTTCCTACCAACAAAAAGAAATTTTTCCGTGCGAGGTCCACTACCTGAAAATATCATAAAATCCATTTTCAATCTACCCAACATTTTTTCCTTGCGAGGTGCACTACCTGACACCATCATAAATTCCTCATGAATGTACCTACCGAACAAAGAAAAATGTTCTTTCCGTGCGATGTGCACTACTTGAAAACATTTTTGAAATGAAATTTCTTCCAAGTTTGACGACTTGCGTCCACACTCATCCAATTTGTTGCCCAACTTGCAAAAATATCAAAAAATTTTGAAAACCATCCAACAAATTTGACAAGCCTGTTGATGAGCGGCCACACTATCCAATTTGTTTGACAAATTCGATGCTTGACAAACAAATTGGACAGTGTGGACGGGGCTTATCGGTCGTTTGCCGTATCACAATTATTATAACATGCAACATCTTGTCTGCTACTGTGTGGTTGTATGGTCACTGTTCACCTTTGTGTATTACTCAAAGACAATCGTCGCGATTGTCTGGTAATCTTCCATTTGGGTTTTTTATTCTTTTGGGTTTTGGCTGTATGGCATCTGGCCGTCTATTTTTAGAACACTTTTTGTGTGCTCTTTGCATTGATTCATTTTAATACGTCGTCGTGTGGATTTATTTTTCTGTAGGGGGAATTTTTATTTTGCATATTTTGTCTTACCCTTCTACCTTTGTAGCCTATCGTCTTATGCATGTGTATATATATATTTCAATATTTCATTTCCTCGCACTTTACACTTTCGGTTTATAGTTTTTTATATATGTAAGTATATACTACGCACTCGCGTCACTGGCTCACTCTCCGGCTTGATTCGGACTAAAAATGTATAATATGCCTACCTAAAAACTGCAAAGAGGAGAATAATAAACCGACACTTTCCTTTCCGAAATAAAACACACTATATTTTTTCTTTGGGAAAAAGCCATCATGGCAAAAAACCCACAGTCGTATTTATAAAATTTGCTTGGAACATCCTTAGACAGTTGTCCAGCTAGACGGTGTCAAAAGAGTCTTAGCCAATTTTGTATATATAACTGCATTCCACCAGTTGTCTAAACAACCCCTAAAACTGTCAACTCCGAATGAAAAACCAAATGGCAGCGTTCATGATGTATCCGTGCAGTACCATTGTCTGTGCTTTGGTATACGAGTACAACAACTATAAGGCTCTGAAAGAGAGTGGCGTAGGACTTGAACTTGACCGAAAAAACAGCTGATTTGACTTTGTGTTTCATCTTTTCCAAGTCTCATAAAATGATCAAATTTGTGCAATTTATAAATGGAATTGTTGAAAGTAGTATTTTTGCACCTCAAACTACTTAATTTTTTCGATCTTAACACTCTTAACAGTGTTTTATAACATGTTCAACAAAATTGTTTTTTGCTGTATCAATGGTCACTTTAGCCATAGTTTAGACAACCAATTTCGGTGTCTAAAGTTAGAAATTTTTTAGACAGCGATGAAAGTGTTTATAAATACGATTTGGACGTGGACGCTGTTCTAAGAGCTGTCCAAAGTTAGACATACTTTGGAATGGGATTATAAATACGACTGCCAATTTATTGTTAGACGTCCGTTCGGACCGCTGTCTGATTTGTAACTGACTCTGACTAGATTTCTACTCATCGTCATCATGAGTTCTCTTCCTACAATAATTACACTTATACTTCTTTATTCATTTATATTACAATGTATTGGTTGTATTAGTATTTATAGTATTATCGTACTCTGTACGATACAATGTGACTTTCTCAGTGTCCATAATATTGTTTATTGATAGACATTCCACAACATCCCCCAATACGTCAAACATAATTTATTAGTTTATATGGTTAACTATCTCATTAGTCGGCGCCGAAATCGACCTTTCACATAGCCATTCCTGATTGCCAATTTTTATTTGAATATGAAGATAGACAATTCTTCACAGGTCAAATGTATTTTCGACAGTTTGACAGAAATCACCCCGCAGTGAAAGAACTTTTATCGATCTAGCAGTTTTAAGGTTCGCGTTTACGGTGTTGATCCCATAGAAATATAGGGATTAGGGATTACTTATTGTTGGAATATACTTGTTTATAGAATCTACTTTTGTTTATTTATATTGTTCAAGTAACCTTATGTTTATGTATATGTTTTTATAATAAAATTTTATTTCAAATCTTGTTCAATCTTCAACGAAATAAGTCCTTTTAATTAAAATCTGGAACAAACTATTTCATAGCTTTCCAATAGGTTATGGGCCCAGGATCGCTGGACAATATAATTGTGAATTAAAGGAAATATTTTTCTTCGAAGAATCATGTCGTCGATTCCAGCAATTGAAAAATTAAAAGGGCGTGAAAATTATGAGGATTGGAAATTCGCTGTTCAGAATTTTCTGGAGCATGAGGATCTTTGGGAAAGCGTTCTCGGGACAGAAAAAGAAGCTAAGAAGATTGCGAAAGCGAAAACGAAGATAATTTTATTGATCGATCCTATAAATTTCGTTCATGTGAAGACTGCAACTACAGCAAAAGAAGTGTGGATCGCTTGGAAGCTGCTTTTGCCGATAGAGGTCTTACACGAAGATTGGGTTTGTTATCAACTTTAACGAACACGAAGTTGAAATCTTGTGATTCTGTGGAATCGTATGTGAACAAAATTATCACAACAGCCCATAAATTGAGTTCAATTGGAATGGAAGTATCCGAGGAATGGATAGGATCATTGTTATTAAACGGGCTTGGAGATGAATACAAGCCAATGATCATGGGCTTGGAAAGCTCTGGGGTTCCAATAACGGGAGACTCAATAAAAACGAAACTGTAACAAGATATCAAAGATGATGTTTGTGAATCTGGTGGTGATCCAATGGTTTTCTTTGTTAAAAATTCAGAAAAGGAACCATTTCTCAAAAATTAACCAAGAAGATGTCACCTCAGACTGAAGCTGAATGTCAAGAAATGTATAATGTACCTTACCAAGAATTAATTGGCAGTCTTTTATTCACAGCACAAGTTTCAAGACCGGACATAAGTTATGCGGTTAACTATCTAAGCCGATTCAACCAAAATCCTGGAAAGGCCCACTGGATAGCGGCAAAGAGAGTATTGCGCTATCTGAAAGGGACTTCAAACTTGAAGATGTGTTATTCAAGAACAAAAACAAGTAAAAGTTTAGTCACCGGATACTGTGATGCCGATTATGCTGGCGATGTTGATGAGCGTAAGTCCGTCACAGGATATGTTTTTAAAATGCAAGGTGGAGCAATTTCCTGGTGTTCCCGGAAGCAGCCAACGGTAGCTTTATCGACTACCGAGGCTGAATATATGGCCATGAGTACGGCAATACAGGAAGCATTGTGGCTCAATGGTCTTCAACGTGAATTTCTCCCAGAAGATAGAGAAAAAATAATTTTGTTCTGCGATAACCAAAGTGCTATTTGTTTATCATCCACGAATGTTTATCATGCTAGGACAAAGCACATTGATGTAAGACACCATTTTATCCGTAATGTAATTAATGATAAACTTGTCAAGATTCAATATTTGCAAACTTCACAAATGATTGCTGATAGTTTGACAAAGTGTCTCCCAACTGAAAAAACAAGCTATTGCGCAAAATCAATGGGTTTAGTAAAAAAGATTCTAGTGGGGGTGTTGGAATATACTTGTTTATAGAATCTACTTTTGTTTATTTATATTGTTCAAGCAATCTTATGTTTATGTATATGTTTTTATAATAAAATTTTATTTCAAATCTTGTTCAATCTTCAACGAAATAAGTCCTTTTAATTAAAATCTGGAACAAACTATTTCATAGCTTTCCAATACTTATTAACCCCATGTCCTTGCTCAGGCTCTAGGCTATATCTGAATAAAATTCCATTTAAATCGGATCAATGGTCTGGGCGGGAGATGGTAACAAAGAAACACGAATAGACCGAGCTTATTTTGGATTTATAAAGTTTTTTTTTTTTTAATTATATAGGGTGAAGGTGAAAATTACCTTTACAAGCACGTCGACCTGAAAGATCTTTTGTGCTGTTCCCTTAGGTTTAAAAACACGTAGTGTATAGGTTTGTTCATTCGAAGCTGAGGTCATGTAAGAACCTAAGAATCTTCGAGGAAGAGGTGTTTCTGATATCAAGGGGAAAGAGGAACCCTTTATTGAATATTTTAAGCCTGGATCTAGCTAAGGCAGGGCATTCACATAAAATGTGTTCAGCTGTTTCTATGTCTTCAAGACAGAGACGACAGGTGTCATCTTGGCTGATGCCCATGTTTTTAAGATGATACTTGAGAGAGCAGTGTCCAGTGAAGAAGTCCGTAAGTAACTTTGCGTCACGTTTGCTCATGTCAAGAATTTCTTTCATACGTTTGTGGGATAAGTCAATGAATAGTTTTGACTGACGATGGCCATTTGAGTTGTTCCAGGTGCTGATTATGTTCTGTCGTTCCCAGATAGCTAATTCGTTTTTAAGGCTACTGATTGGGAGACCACGGTAGGGTTCAGGGCCTTTGAATTGGGACTGAGAGCCAAGTCTAGCAAGGCGGTCAGCCTCTTCGTTACCCGGTACGCCTTCATGACCCATGAAAGAGTTATTTTATTGTGAGTAGCTAATTGAACTATACATGTCAAGCAGTTCCAAACTAGTTTGGATTCGATTTTTGTCGAGGACAGAGCCTTTAGTGCTGCCTGACTGTCAGAGCAGATTAGGATACTTGATCTTCGGAGGTTTCTTCTAATGCATTCCCTAATACAGAATTCTATAGCCATTACCTCTGCATGAGAGATAGTAGTAGTCTAAATACCAAGGGACTTAGATGATTTAAAGTTGGGACCGTAAATCCCTGCACCTACACCGTTGTTTGATTTTGAACCGTCAGTATACCAGATGTATTGGAAGTTATTTGTAAGAATTACAGGGTTCTTCCATGCTGAGTGGTTTGGAAAGATTACTTCAAAGGGGTGGTGTAACATTATGTGTTTAGGCATAAAGTCCGAGGAGTGGGCTGCAGGCGATTTCAGTATTGGGAGCACCTGCAGAATACTCATATGTCCTTGTAAGTTTTCCTCTCTCGAGTAGTTAGTGAGATGAAGCTTTAGTCCGTTTAGTGCAGCAGTCTCCTTTACTCTTTGATGTAGCGGAGGAAAATTTAATAAACTTTCTAACGCTAGAGTTGGGCAGGTGCGCATTGCACCTGTGATACCTACACAGGTTAGTCTTTGTAACTTTTGCAAAGATTTTCGGGCATAAACTTGTTCTGTTTTTTGTCACCAGATCAGCAAAGCATAGGTTATGATGGGTGTGATAATAGTGAGGTAAGTCCAGTAAATCATTTTTGGCCTAAGTCCCCACTTTTAACCAAAGAGTCTAGAACAGGCCCAGAAAGCATTTGTTGCTTTTGCTATGGTTTTGTCTAGATATGGTTTCCAATTGAGTTTATTATCCAGGGTTAGTCCTAGATATATGACCTCTTTGGAAAAATTAATTTGAACACTATTTAGGGATAGTGTTTGGAGATCGATTTTACGTCTCCTGGTGAATGGAATGATGACTGTTTTGATGGGGTTGACCTTAAGCCCTTCTTTATTGCACCAGTCATTAACTTTGTTCAGGGCACTTTGCATACGGTTTGTGACCTGTGCTTCTTGATTGCCTTGAATAGAGATGACTAGGTCATCAGCGTAGCCTTGTGTATCAAGGCCCAGCTTATTGAGGTCATCCAAGAGCTGATCTATTACAATTGACCAGAGTAGGGGATATAAAACACCCCCTTGGGAACAGCCTTTAACAGCATTAACTGTTATTGATGTTTGACCTAGTGTGGTGGAGATGATTCTGCCACTTAACATAGAGTCAATCCATTTAATGGTTGGTGTGTCAATTCCTTTGACAGTTGCAGCGGTTTGAATTGACAAGTACGTAGTATTGTCAAAGGCGCCAGAAATATCAAGAAAAGAGCAGAGTATGATGTCTTTCTTAGCAAACGCATTCTCAATTTTGCTGACCAGCTGATGGAGAGCTGTAACAGTGGATTTACCAGTTTGGTAAGCGAATTGGTTAGCATTGAGAGGATTTGCTATTAAGGCCGTACTGCGAATGTGTAAATCAATCACTTTTTCCATGACCTTTAGAAAGAAGGATGTGAGACTGATTGGTCTGAAGGATTTTGGGTCTGAGTTTGATCTATTGCCAGCTTTTGGTATGAATACTACTCTCACCTTTCTCCAAGTTTGAGGGATGTAGCTTAATTCAAAGCTGGATCTATAGATAAGTATAAGTGAGCAGATTATGGTATCAATTCCATTCTGCAAAAAGCAGGAAAGATACCATCTTCCCCGGGCGTCTTGAAAGGCTGTTGGGAGGATATTGCCTATTTGATGGAGCCTTCGTTAGAAAATTTTCTAGCTAGACTTCTTGTTGTGCTATTAGGTGTAGTGTAACTCACATTTGTGGTTAGAGATTGATCAGTGGTATGTATACAGTCAGGAAAATGAGTGGCCAAAAGTAGGCTCAGAGTTTCACTGTAACTTTGGGTAAAACTACCATCCGATTTTTTTAAGAGACCAATACCGTTGTTATGATCTTTAGCTAAGGCTTTTTGAACTCTAATTGAAGAAGGCAAGTTATCGATACTTTCACAGAAGTTTTTCCAGGTAAGTCGTTTTTGCCTTCTTATCATCGAGTTGTAAGTCTTTAGAGTTGTTCGATATTCGCTCCACGAATTGGTTCGTTTAGCTTTGTTGAACAACTTTCGAAGCTTTCTTTTTAACTTCTCCAACTCACTGTTCCACCAGAGAACATCGCGATTTGAGTTGGTCTGTCTAATGTGACAGCTGGACTCGTATGCGCTTGTGATTTGTGAGCTTAAGCGTGTTGCTTCCCTTTCAAGTTGATAAGGAGAGTCAATGTTTCGATAGGATTGTTCAAACTCACAACGAAGTGTCTCTGTGTAGAGATTCCAGTCCGTGTGTCTTGGTACCCTATTGTTTTCTATATTGTTGTGATTCGGCCTTGACAGATCAAATCTGATGTGCCGGTGGTCCGAGAATGATATCTCTTTCGAGACATACCAATTGAGAATGTTGTTGGCTATAGCAAAACTTTCCACTGTCATATCCAACACTTCTTTCCTAGTGGAGGTGACAAAAGTAGGTTCATTTCCCTTGTTTAGAATATCTAAGTTTGAGTGCATGAGAAAATCTAAAAGTGACTCACCTCTTTTGCTACCCCATATGGTGTGATGGGAGTTGGCATCACAACCAAGTAATAGCTGTCTTCCCCTTGCGTTGCAGTAGCTAACAAGTTTTTTAACCTCTTCAGGTGGTGCGGAGGTAGTATCACTCGGGTAAGCCTCTTGTAAGCCTCTTTGTAAGCCTCTTGCCGTGGGGATCTCAGTTAGTACCGCAACGAGATCATTTGTGATGAATTCTGGAATGGGAAGAAAGTTAGTTCTTTTATGGATAAGAAGCGCAGCTCGTGGTTAGAGTTGCGTGTTGTCGTATATTAACTTACACGACTGTGTTGGAAGGCCTTTTATTTGGCCTCTTACCACCCATGGTTCCTGGACTAGTAAGCAGTCCAGATCCTGCTTGACAAATTCCCTGCTTGCCGCAGCTGAGGCAGCTTTGGCGTGCATGAGATTTATCTAAAGGAATTTTAGGGTGGTGTAATTCATTTTGATTTTGGGGTTGAGGTAAAGCTCGCTGGTGCTTTTAATAGCCTCTGCTGAGCTGTACCTTTGGGCCTGGGGTCCCGTTTTTGAGCCATGAATTTGGCTGTGCTGCTATTTGCAGCTGGTGTTGCATTACCGCTTTTTGGTGTTGGTTTGGCAACGGTAGTTGAGCAGGGAGGGGGGGGGGGGTAAGGGAGTTGTTGTTGTATTGCCAGAGGTACCTTTTGGTGAGGAGGGCCTCACGGCTGACTCCTTTGGTAAGGTTGTTGTGGCATTAACAACTGAGGGGGGAGGACCTAGGGTTATTGGAGCTGTCAGCCTGTTTTGTAGATCTGACGTTGGTGAAGGCTGTGGAGCACTATTACCAGTCGTCAGAGTCGTACAGGCTGTCTTGACAGGAGAGTTAGGTGGGGGTTTGGGGGCACCAGTTCTGTAAGGGGCTTAAGGATGGCGGAGTTGAACATCGCCAAACCTAAAGTCTATTATGTCTTTTTTGGTTTTCAGTAGAGCCGCAGATTTGTGGTCCACCGAAAAGGTAAGAATAGAGACGGCACCTTTGGCTTCTCTTCTTATGACTCTCCATTCAGGAACGGGGAGACCCTCATTCTGGACTTTGATCGCAGTGAGAATCTCTTCGTTCATTCATGTAGGGCCAACGGGGAAATGGCCTACCAGAATTTGGTTTCTGGGAATTTCTTCCTCTTCGACCGCCTTCAGTGAGGCATTCTCCCAAGGCTTAACTTTTGGAATTTCGCCTTTTAGCCAATCAGCCGTGACCATATTTTTGCAGTTGAAGACAAGCCATCCTGGTCTGAAATTAGCGCCAAAGAATTTGGGGCTGATATCCCCTGTCTTTTGGCTGCAAATCAAACCAAAGATGGTGTCTTGCACTGCTGTCATTTGGTCAGTGTTAAGTACCGTTTCCGGGAAGTCTGAGGCAAGGATACCTATTTTGTAACTCTCCAGCGCTTGCTTAAAATTTTTTTGCTCTCTTTTTTGTTGATTTGGAGGCGGATCTAATGTGGAAGGCACATCAACAGACCTCTGCTTGTGAGCAATGTTGGGTTTTGCCATTTTGGCACGATTTGTGTCCCTAGGGAAGGATTCAGAGCGATTCCTTTTTTCTCCCTTTGGAGCAGCCGTTCTGGCTCTTTCCCTGGCTTCGGCTTCGTTAAGGCCGCTAGCCAGAAGGAATTTAAAGCGTTTGCGAGTAGCTCCACAAAGCTTTACGCGCGCTTTTTGGGTGGTTTTGATCGTTTTATCAGTGTGTATTGAAGGGGCAGCCTCGTTAAGAAATTTCGTATTAGGGAAAGGAGGTCACCATTGGCAGAGCCCTATGCCAACGTAAAGGACTTATAATTTAAACTGGATTTGCTTTGGTATCCAGAGTTTGCAACTAGCGACTAAGAATCCTTAGCCATTCAGCCTTCGGCGCCGCCGTTCAACCACTGGCTTGAGGATTGTTTATCGACTTTTACTGGTCTAGATCCGTTATGTTCTGTTATTGCGTAAGCAAGTTGCAGTGGCACCTCGAGCAGGATGTAATTTACTAACGCATAACGATCTTGAAAAGGGAGAGGCTAGAGTTTCATGGAATACCAGACTTTTATTGCGCTTCACCTGTTCCTGGGTCTTATGTCCCTGGCCACCTATTTATAATGTTACTAAAGTCTTCCACTCCCTTGGGATTATGATGGCCGCTTCCGAAGGATGACTTAAAGTTTATATTACTCAGAAATATTGCAGTATTCTAACGGTGTGCATTTTTTGAAATGGGTGCTGCATTCTCCGAATTCCCGTTCCCATGGAAATAAAGGGATAAAACATATTGCATAACATTTTTGTCCATCCTCAGCTTCTAAACTATCTCTGTACCAAAATTCATATAAATAGGTTTAATAGTTTGGGCGGTTAATGGTAACAAAGAGAAAAAAACAGACAGATTTAACTTCGGACTTTTAGTAAGGACTTCCGTTCCCGTGGAAACATAGTGACCGTTCTTGTAAGGAATATGGGGATGAGTTAAAATATATGTTACTCGGGAATCATGGAGCATTTTTGAAGTCGTTGCTGTAGTGTCAAAGTTCCCGTATACGTTCCTGCTCCCGTGGGAATATAGGGAAAAAATATATACTTTATGTCCTTCCTCAGGTTCTAAACAATCTTTGTAAGAAGTTTCATTCAAATCGGTTTATTAGTTTGGGCGGGAGATGGTACCATAAAAAGGTGAACAGACAGAGCTACTTTTGCATTTATAATAATAGTGAGGACCGGTTCCCGGTTCATTAGAATGAAATACAGCCTGTGTCCGCCCTTAAGCTCAAAAAAATCTTTGTAAAAAATTTTATTTAAATCGGTTTATTAGTTTGGTCGGGAGAACATAGAACGACGGACAGACAGAACTACTTTCACACTTATTATATTAGTAAGGACTGCCGTTCTCGTAGGAATATGTCGGTGAATTAATGTTTATGTTACTCAGGGATAGTCTAGCATTCTAACGGTGAAAAAATTTTTGAAATCGGTGTCGTAGTTTCCAAGTTTCCGTATACGTTCCCGTTACCGTGGGAATATAGGGATAAAATATATAGCCTATGTCCTTCCTCAGGTTCTGAACAATCTTTGTACAAAAATTAATTTTAATCTGTTCATTAGTTTGGTCGGGAGATGGTAACATAGAAAGGTGAACAGACAGAGCTACTTTTGCATTTATAATAATAGTGAGGACCGGTTCCCGTTGGAATATTCGAATGAAATACAGCCTATGTCCGTCTTTAAGTTCAGAACAATCTTTGTAAAAAATTTCATTTAAATCGGTATATTAGCTTGGTCGGGAGATGGTAACATAGAACGACGGACAGACAGAGCTACTTTCACACTTATTATATTAGTAAGAACTCCCGTTTCCGTGGGAATATGTGGATGAATTAAAGTTTATGTTACTCTGGGATAGTGAAGCATTCTATAGGTGGAAAAATATTTGAAATCGGTGTTGTAGTTTCTAAGTTCCCGTATACGTTCCCGTTCCCGTGGGAATTTAGGGATAAAATATATAGTCAATGTCCTTCTTCAGGTTCTACACTATCTCTGTACAACATTTCATATCAATCAGTTTAGTAGTTTGGGTGGGAGACGGTAACATAGAAAGTCGGACAGACAGAGTGACTTTCACATTTATTATATTAGTTAGGATAAGGATAACGCTTGCAACACTTATATTAAAACTCATTCCGTTTCCGACTATGAGTTTTACGTTTTTCTTTTTGAAGAATTTGAAGATCCAAAAGCGTTCCGGCAGTTTGTTAACTCGAAGAAGATTGTAAGAAACTCAAACGTCAACACCAGAAGAACAATCTTTCAAAAGTCTGTACAATTACTCGCCTATGCAGACGATATTGACGTAATGGGAAGAAAAAAGCGTGATGTCATAGGTGCTTTTGCGAGTATGGAAACAGAAGCGGCAAAAATGGGTTTGATGGTTAATGAGGGCAGAACGAAGTATATGCTGTCATCAAACAGGGACACAGAACATCGACGAATTGGACAATACGTCACAATAGACAGACATAACTTCGAGGTAGTACAGGACTTCATCTACCTAGGAACCGCTGTAGACACGGACAACAACATCAGTGCGGAGATCAAACGGAGAATAACTCTTGCCAACCGTTGCTTCTTTGGGTTAAGAAGGCAATTGAGAAACAAAACCCTCTACAGAAAAACCAAGGTAACCTTGTATAAGACCTTGATCATCCCATTCCTGCTTTACGGCGCGGAAGCACGGACCTTATCGAAAGCGGATGTGGAAACCCTTGGTCGTTTCGATAGAAAAATTCTCCGAATGATCTTTGGTCCCGTATGCGAAGACAATGTGAGGAGAAGAAGATACAACAACGAGCTGTATGAGCTGTACCGCGACATGGGCATAGCCAGAAGAGTACGCATCGCGAGGCTACGATGGTTGAGCCATGTAGAGCGGATGGACCCAAACGCTCCGGCTCGTCGGTTGTTCGAAAGCACATTGCAGGGAAATCGCGGAAGGGGAAGACCTTGTCTTAGGTGGCGCAATCAAGTGGATGAAGACCTCAACCGACTTGGAGTGCGAAACTGTAGAGAGCTCGCCCGAAATCGAAGTCGTTATAGAAGGATGTTGATTGAGGCCCAGGTTCACCCCGAACTGTAATGCCCACCTAAGTAAGTAAGTAAGTATTTTTCAGAATAACTTTCTCCAAAAAATAAGTCACAGACTCTGGAATTTGACTGTTAATATCTTCAAACATTCGACCTGGCAGGGGGTATTGAGAATTATCAAATACTGCAGATTGAATATCTTCTCGAATGATTGCTGCCGCAGCTTTCAAGATTCTAAATCGCTCTTCTTTTTCATTTGTCTTTTTTTCGTAGCTAGTTCGATTTAAAATATCATAGTGATTATATCAACAAAACATATAAATGTTAATGCTCCTGACTTTTCTGTTATAACAATTTTATCGCCATACTTCAACTTTAATCGTAACTTAATGGTTCTATTTATCTAACGAATTTTTGCAAGTGTTTTGTAATTTGTCTAATGTAAATTGACAATCATCACTTTTTTCGATGTGTGCATTTATTTCTTCCATTGCATGATTCGTAGTTTCAGATTGAGGACGACCGGCTTGTCCCCCCCTAGTCGGTCTCAAGAAGGTATTATGACAGTCCTTATAATATTTAGCTCCTGCAGCAACTAAATCATGTTCAAACTCAATTCGAGTAATAACAGCGTTTGAAACATTATGAGAACGAGTCTGGGCTATATTCAGGATTGTTTCATTGAATGAAAGTGTTGACACATGATAAATTTTTCGCCGATACTTTACTGCTTTTCTGTTTTCTAACTCTTCACTCAATTCATTCCCACAAAATAAGCAACACTTTTTAAAACAAAAAAATGATTCACTTACGCGTGCACTAGTTCGAGGTGGACTTATTTTTGATGTACCAGCTTGTTCTTTTTCCTGTGTTCTTTTAAATGCAGCGACTGTACCCTTCCGAGTGTAGTTTTTTCGACACTGCACATGAACTGTCACAGAAGTCTGGGCTTTCAGATATTCCGAAAACTCATCACCTCTTTTAACACTTGCATCAATTAACGCCTTAAGGCCAGGATCAATAATAACTGTTTCGCTTTCGGCCAAATGTTTATTGCAAATAAAGCAAATTAATTGAGACATTTCTATAACAAACACAAAACTGCACAAATTTTGTTTGGAAATAAAAGCAATAACCATGTTGTCGTCTTACTCCGAAGGAATGCTTGAGACTTATACTATTCTGTCTAGTTAAGCCTTGAAAAAGAAGCAGTTATACTAGCGTTGCCACGCAGACAATTGAATAGCAGACATTTGCTCAATACAAGCCGCAATATTGTCACTTTACTGCAATTGCAGTAGATCTGCTTCATTTTTTTCCTAAATTGATTGTACTGCTTTAAAAAAATAACCACTACACTTTTGGTTTTACGAATTAAAACTATGCTTCAGTAATTGCAATGCTCATAAATGACTTTTTAGTCCATATACTGAGTGCAACCATTTTCCAAACGCACCCGTATTATAGGTAGGTACACTCAGCTTATGACTATAAATAGACTTTTCAATGGAGAGAATTTGATTTTTTTAAATTTATTAATTAATAATCTATTTTAAGGTTTTGAAAATAGATCGGTGTATTTTATTTTTAGAAAATAGATTTGTGTATTTTCAAATGAATTTCTTTGAAATCTACTGCATGAAAATGTAGTCTACTGCACTTTTTTTTTTTTTTTAAATCTACTTCGGAAATTTTTCAAACGTGGCAGCGCTGATACAAGACCGTACGGTAATATAAAATGAACAACTGGGTTTTTTCGAGTTAGTAATCTTACAATTGTATTTATGTATATATGTATACGAAACGAAAACTATTATTTTTACTTAGGTTATCGTCCTGTAATGCATATAACGGTAATTGACATACATATTATGAAGAATACAACTTTTTCAACTTTTTGCATAGCTATATCTCCGAAATTGTGATTCCTAGGAAGAAAAGTGTATTTACAATTTTTATAGATAATTGCATGGTGAATAACTTTTACCTTTCTGAATTTATGATAAAACTTTCCGTTTAGCTGGAAAACTCAAAAAACCGAAGTTTGCAACATTTGACCTTGAATAAATTTTTTTCCACACAGCGGATTGATGTGGATAATTGACAAATTGTAAGTATTAGGGTTACCAACATTCAATTTTCAATTTTTAGCAAGGTGCGAATTAATGTAACCTTGAATGTTTATTTTGACCGGACTATTATGTTAATTACCAAAAATCGTAAACAAAAAACAAAAACTAATTCACTTTACAAAGAAGGGCGAAGGATAAACAACAAAAATGATGTTTTACCAAGTTTCGGCGATGATGTATTTGGGCCGGCACCGAAAAAACTTTAGTACTTTTTATGTTTCTACGATTCCTTTTTTTTGCGTTATAATTTAAATTTTATATTTATATCTGCAAATTTTTCCAGTTCTCTTCCTCTTACAAATTATTTTTAAATTCCTTTCTTTTGTTATAAAATATTTTATAAAATATTTTCAGTAGTTTTTTCTTTCACAACTAAGTTTATTTTCAAAGAGCTGTTGTCTTATCATGCTCAGGGCAGTTTCAAACAAGAAATTCTTAATTGTCATGAGCGCAGTTGACATTAGAGGAGTTTCAAAGGTCGGCAGTTATTCGAATTTGAACAGAACTAAGACGATGTTAAATGTTTTTCGGAAGAGATATATTGGGTTGTCAATATGACACATAAATGCTCAAAGCCTTACGAAACATATTGAAGAGTTCAAAAGCAGGTTTGATGACTCTGCAATGGACATCATTTGCGTGTCTGAAACATGGTTGAACCAAACAGTAAACAATTCTTTTTTAAGTACGGACAAGTATAGAATATTTCGTTCTGATCGCGTAATCAGCAGAGGAGGTGGCGTAGCCATTTTCTTAATAAAAGACCTCAAAAGTACTATTGTTAAGGTATCTGATGCGAATGATAGTATTCAGTATTTATTTATTGAAGTACTAAGTGCTGCTGAAAAATGTCTGATCGGAGTACTGTATAAACCACCAAACATTCTCGATTCTACTTCCATCACAAACATTTTAGAAGATTTAACACCCAATTACAATCATGTTATTATTGCAGGAGACTTAATAGAGTTATAGTTTTGAATGACAATCTGCTTTCTCTGAATATGCAATCCATAAACAGTGATTATCCAACACATTTTACATTCACTAGCTCTACGTTTCTTGATGTATTCTTATTGCAGTAGATCTGCTTCATTTTTTTCCTAAATTGATTGTACTGCTTTAAAAAAATAACCACTACACTTTTGGTTTTACGAATTAAAACTATGCTTCAGTAATTGCAATGCTCATAAATGACTTTTTAGTCCATATACTGAGTGCAACCATTTTCCAAACGCACCCGTATTATAGGTACACTCAGCTTATGGCTATAAATAGACTTTTCAATGGAGAGAATTTGATTTTTTTAAATTTATTAATGAATAATTTATTTTGAGGTTTTGAAAATAGATCGGTGTATTTATTTGTGTATTTTTAAATGAGTTTCTTTGAAATCTACTGCATGAAAATGTAGTCTACTGCACTTTTTTTTTTAAATCTACTTCGGAAATTTTTCAAACGTGGCAGCGCTGATACAAGACCGTACGGTAATATAAAATGAACAACTGGGTTTTTTTCGAGTTAGTAATCTTACAATTGTATATATGTATATTAGAGTGGTCCTTATTTTACTTTTTTGCGAAAATTGAGTGCGACGCCCCCTAAATCGATTCTAAAAAATTAGAAAAAAATTCCCTAATTTTTTCATATTTTTATCTCTAACCCTTCCTGGCCCTATTTTGATACCGGTTGTTACTAGAGCAGGGGCGATATTCTCTGTCCAGTGTTGGTAAATGGCGGATGTTTGATCATTCATGCGTATATTAGGTATGATAGTATTATACGTATGATACCGTATGAAAGTATACGTATGATACCGTATGAAAGTATATAAGTAAAGAGGACGCCATTGATTTTTTAGAGGCTATAAACTGTTATTTTTTTCCTTTAAAAGTTAAAACTTCTTAATGAATTAGGGTCAGGAAGGGATAGGAATAAAAATTTGAAAAAATTAGGGAATTTTTTTTTCCAGATTTAGAACCAATCTGGGGGGCGTCCCCAATTTTTTTTTTCTAAGGACCACTCTAATGTATATATGTATACAAAACGAAAACTATTATTTTTACTTAGGTTATCGTCCTGTAATGCATATAACGGTAATTGACATACCTACATATTATGAAGAATACAACTTTTTCAACTTTTTGCATAGCTATATCTCCGAAATTGTGATTCCTTAGAAGAAAAGTGTATTTACAATTTTTATAGATAATTGCATGGTGAATAACTTTTACCTTTCTGTATTTATGATAAAACTTACCGTTTAGCTGGAAAACTCAAAAAACCGATGTTTGCAACATTTGACCTTGAATAAATTTATTTCCACACAGCGGATTGATGTGAATAATTGACAAATTGTTAGTATTAGGGTTACCAACATTCAATTTTTAGCAAGGTGCGAATTAATGTAACCTTGAATGTTTATTTTCACCGGACTATTATGTTAATTACCAAAAATCGCAAACAAAAAACAAAAACTAATTCACTTTACAAAGAAGGGCGAAGGATAAACAACAAAAATGATGTTTTACCAAGTTTCGGCGATGATGTATTTGGGCCGGCACCGAAAAAACTTTAGTACTTTTTATGTTTCTACGATTCCTTTTTTTTTGCGTTATAATTTAAATTTTATATTTATATCTGCAAATTTTTCCAGTTCTCTTCCTCTTACAAATTATTTTTTAAATTCCTTTCTTTTGTTATAAGATATTTTATAAAATATTTTCAGTAGTTTTTTCTTTCACAACTAAGTTTATTTTCAAAGAGCTATTGTCTTATCATGCTCAGGGCAGTTTCAAACAAGAAATTCTTAATTGTCATGAGCGCAGTTGACATTAGAGTAGTTTCAAAGGTCGGCAGTTATTCGAATATGAACAGAACTAGGACGATGTTAAATGTTTTTCGGAAGAGATACATTGGGTTGTCAATATGCCACATAAATGCTCAAAGCCTTACGAAACATATTGAAGAGTTCAAAAGCAGGTTTGATGACTCTGCAATGGACATCATTTGCGTGTCTGAAACATGGTTGAACCAAACAGTAAACAATTCTTTTTTAAGTACGGACAAGAATATTTCGTTCTGATCGCGTAATCAGCAGGGGAGGTGGCGTAGCCATTTTCTTAATAAAAGACCTCAAAAGTACTATTGTTAAGGTATCTAATGCGAATGATAGTATTCAGTATTTATTTATTGAAGTACTAAGTGCTGCTGAAAAATGTCTGATCGGAGTACTGTATAAACCACCAAACATTCTCGATTCTACTTCCATCACAAACATTTTAGAAGATTTAACACCCAATTACAATCATGTTATTATTGCAGGAGACTTAATAGAGTTATAGTTTTGAATGACAATCTGCTTTCTCTGAATATGCAATCCATAAACAGTGATTATCCAACATATTTTACATTCACTAGCTCTACGTTTCTTGATGTATTCTTAGTCAGCCAACCGGACTGTGTGAGCTTTTACACCCAACTCGATGTTCCTGGATTTTCAGACACGACTTGATCGTTGCTTTCTTTAATATCAATCTCAATCCAGTTTCTGTCACTGAAACATTTCGGTTCGAGATTTCAAATCAATCGACATGCAGTTTCTCTTAGCTGGTATCCATAGCTCTTATCTCGAAAACATCTTCCATCTTTCGGATGTTGACGAACAAGTTGAGTTTTCAATAATAGCATAAATTCTCTATTTGAAACATATGTAGATGTACCCATTAAAACAATTCGAGTCAAACGTAATCAATTTAAAACATTTGAAACATATGTAGATGTACCCATTAAAACAATTCGAGTCAAACGTAATCAATTTGGTTGGCTTACTGTAGTTATAGAAAGATTCATAGTAGAAAGAAATTGTGCTTTCAGACGATGGAAAAGATTTAGGCTTCCGCAACTGTTTCTCGAATACAAATCTTTGAGAAACAAGGTAAATGTTGAGATTAAGAGATCAAAACGAAGATTTTTCGCTTCACAATTTCACAACCTGGCATCCAAAAAATTGTGGCAAAACATAAAATCACTTGGCATCTCAAAACAAAATATTGTAATGTACACCCAACATTTATACCAATTTCCTAATCGAAAACGTTCAACCGAAAACACAACTGGCAATACTATAATGGAATGGTATAATGAGACGTCGTTTGTGAGTGAGTGTGTGTGTGTGCAGAAATACCGGGAGGAGAATGTGTCTAGACATCATGGTTCATAGCAAAACTACTAGAAAACTCTCGATGTTTCACACTGCTATATAAAGAGGCCGCTGACGCAACCAGAGTCAGTTTTGATTATTATAGAGTGATAAAGTGAAGAGTAAATTGTTTACAAGTGATAGTCCAAAAGTCGATTTGAGATCGAATAAAGATAGAGACAGAATAAAAGAGGTAGAAATAAATTGAATGGTGGAGTTTTATTTTGCGAACTAAGCGCACGTTACACTGGTGTCAGAAGTGTAAATAAAACTTATTTGAAAAAAAAAACGAGTTGACTAGTAAAGTGTAAAAAAAAGTAAAAAGAAAATTAAAAACAATATACAATAAAAATGAGTAAATTTTTAGAAAGGCTCAACTGCATTGAGCTTGAAAGTGAGTTAGGTAAGCGAAATCTTTCTAGAGCGGGATCGAAAAATGAGCTCGTCCTGCGCTTGCGCAACTATTTGGAACAGCAAGGGGAACCCGTAAACACTTTTGTTTTTGAAACAGAAGTGGAAGAAGAGGAAGTAAGTGAAAGTGTAGATTTTTCTAGTATGATGAAACTTTTGTTAGAACAACGAAACGAGCAAAAGAAAGAACAGCAGAATGTTCTCGAAAGACTCGAAGTACAACAAAAGAAGCTGGAAGAGCAACGAAATGAGCAAAAGAAGGAACAGCAGAATGTTCTTGAACAACTGGAAGCACAACGAAACGAGCAAAAGAAGCTGATTGAAGAGTAACGAAACGAACAAAAGAAAGAACAACAGAATATTCTCGAAAGACTTGAGGCGCAACAGAATGTTTTGGAATGCCTGAAAAACATTCTAGAAGGCAAATTGGGCAACATTGAGAAAAATGTTTGTGGCCTAGAAAAACGCATTGAATGTGTTGAGAAACGATTTTCCAAGCTTGAGAGTCAATGCGAAAGTCAGCTTGCCACTTTGGAGAAACGAATCGAAAACATGGCTAAGGAACTAGACCAGATGCGGAAAATGGAGCTACGGAAAACATGTGGAGATTGTCTAAAGCAAAGAGAAGTACAAACACCAACATTCGACGGACAGTCGTCTTGGTCAGTTTACAGGAGACAATTCGAGGCAGCTGCGACAGCAAATGGCTAGGATGACTAAGACAAATACATAGCACTGACTCTACTCTTGCTCTTAGAGGACCAGCAGCTGAATTACTTCAAACTGTTCCAGCTGGTAAGAGCGACGATTTCAGTTCTCTCGTGGCAGCTATAGATAAACGCTTTGGTGATAGCCACTTGAAAGAAGTCTTGCGAGTCCAACTCAATAACAGAGTCCAGAAAAGGGGTGAAAGTCTACAGCAGCTCCAAGCAGACGTCGAAAGACTGGTTCACCTGGCATACCCGGATGCTGGAGAAGAAATCATCCACCAGCTTGCTGTTGAGTCCTTCGTTCGTGCCATTTCTGATATACATCTTCAGAGATCTGTGCGAACTGCTAGAATACGAAATCCTTATGAAACTCTAGAATTTGCATTAATGATGGAAGCATCTGAGCAAGCTTCTCAAATGGTACATTGTCAAAGAGAAGCCATAGTCGAGGCTGGATCATGCCCAGGAGTTAAGCTACAAAGGAACCAGCGGAACGGACTTGCCAGATGTTGGAATTGTAATAAGACGGGACACTTGCAGCGACAATGCCGGTTGCCACCAATTAAAACTGAAACTGCTTGTCGACGTTGTGAAGTCCAAGAAAATCAATCCACGAGCTGTAGAGTAAGACCGCAGACTTATCAATACCAAATTGGACATCAGGTAGAAAACCCCCAATGGAATTGTTGGCGAAAAGTAGAAACCAAGACTCAGGGGATGAGAATGGAACCCATATTCGGATGGAACAAGGAAGAATTGAGGTCTGCTCAAAAGAAGGATCCACACATCGGACCGATTCTCAAATGGAAAGAGAACAACACGAAACCTGACTGGAACGACATTTCTGACCAAAGCCCTGTTGTCAAAGCCTATTAGGCACAGTGGGACTCGCTTCGCGTGCAAGAAGGCGTACTCCAGCGCAAATGGGAATCTCCTGACGGTAGATCTTTTGTAATGCAGCTTATTGTTCCTCAATCGAAAATCAAGGAGGTTTTACAAAAGATGCATAGGAGCCCTACAGGAAGCCACCTGAGAGTCAACAAGACGCTGGAGAACGTGCGAAAACGGTTTTACTGGCTGCATGTTAGAGGTGACGTGGAGAAGTGGTTCCGAAATTGTTATGTCTGTGATTCAAACATAGCGGTGGGTAGGCTTACAGATAAACCTAATAGAACAGGGACATCGGCCACAGTGTATGGCGACCGGATGAAGACCCGGTATGACACAAAAGCGACAACGGCAGGATTCCAAGCAGGAGATCGTGTGTGGCTTTATAATCCTCATCGCCAAAAGGGATTGTCACCGAAACTTCAGCAGAACTGGGAAGGTCCTTATACTGTTGTCACAAGGATTAACGACGTTGTTTACCGCATTCAAAGAGGATTAATAGGCAAGTTAAAAGTAGTTCATTGTAACCGCATGCATCGATATAGTGGGGAGGCTGCAAATGGAATTATTCGGGACGAACAATCTTAAGGAGGGGGCAGTGTAATGTACACCCAACATTTATACCAATTTCCTAATCGAAAACGTTCAACCGAAAACACAACTGGCATCACTATAATGGAATGGTATAATGAGACGTCGTTTGTGTGTGAGTGTGTGTGAGAGGTGTGTGCAGAAATACCGGGAGGAGAATGTGTCTAGACATCATGGTTCATAGCAAAACTACTAGAAAACTCTCGATGTTTCACACTGCTATGTATATAAAGAGGCTGCTGACGCAACCAGAGTCAGTTTTGATTATAGAGTGTTAAATTGAAGAGTAAATTGTTAACAAGTGATAGTCCAAAAGTCGAGTTGAGATCGAATAAAGATAGATACAGAATAAAAGAGGTAGAAATAAATTGAAAGGTGGAGTTTTATATTGCGAACTAAGCGCACGTTACAATATTAATACTGAAGACGATTGTGACGTCGATGAGCTCAACAAACAGTTTGTTGGATCTGCTTCAAGTGCAAATGATTCAGTTAGCGCAATATCCGAAAGAAGTGATAATCTGTAAAACTTCAGCTTTAGTTTAGCTAGTTAGAGAGTTTATGAAGTGGAAGTCTACGAAGCTGTACAAAACATCAAATCGGAAGCTATTGGACAAGACAACATGCATCCTTAGTTTGTTAAATTAATTCTGTGTTTTATATCTCGCTTCCTGACACACATTTTTAATACAATTTTAACGAAGTCAAGTCAAAAATCTGGTCTTGCCAGATTTTTCAAAAGCATTCGATACAGTCTCACACAAAATACTTTTGCATAAACTAAAGAACTTTTTCGATTTTTTTTTTCGATAATTGCACAGTACCTCAGCCACAGAAGCCAGGCAGTGTTTGCCAACTCCAAACTTTTCAATTTTCTTCCTACCCATACAGGTGTCCGTCAAGGATCCATATTAGGTCCACTCTTGTTTACTCTATTTAAGAATGACTTACCATCGATACTCAAGCACAGCAAAATTCAACAACAATAAAATTGTAAAATATAAAATATATAGGAAGATATTTGTTATTTAAAATTATTATTTACTTTTTTATTAACTTTTTTTTTTTTCTTTCAATGAATAATTAATGTAACCACTGTGCTTCTAAGTATTGTTTAAAAGACACATTGTTTTAAAATACTGATGTTTGAAATAAAATACATACATAAAATAACTGCTTTCACACACCTGAACGCGACAACAATAGTCTTGAGAGTTTGGTAAGCGACTTTATTGTCAATGATACCTTCGAAACATCATATGTTGGGAAAGAACTTGTCTCGGACTAAGATCAGCGAGCCATGCACCTTCTAAAAGCCCACCCAACCCAACTCGTACTGAGGGCCGCTTCGATACAGTACTGCTCTGAAAGGAAGACGAGTTTGAGATGCCGGATAGCTACCTTCTGACCGAAAAAAGGTTATCCAGCTTGCACAACGAATGAAGTGACAACCAGAACTAGCAGAGGCCCTCACTACGAAGGTAGAGGAGTATATTGAGAAGGGCTATACACGTAAATTGTCCGAGGAGGAAATGAGTGTTTTGTTGAACGCTATCATCGATTGGATGTCATCCCATAGGCTGTATACGTTCACTCATATTCAATATTGAACGTCAACATAAATAACTTCCAATGACTTTGAAGATTATATCACACACTAGGAAGGTTAATTAAAGGTCTTCACTTGAAGTTTTTACATCGAAAGTTTTGGATGTGTTTAATTTATGAGATTGAGTTTTGAGAGATTTTACGAGTTTTAGAAAAGTGAGAATAGAGTTTTTAAGGAAAACAATGTTAATCGAAGAACATTTTGGTCCTTCTACACCAAAAATTGCTAACCAGCAAAAATAAACAGGTTTTTTGTTCCCTCCCATAAAGCATAAGACATTGTGCCGACATTTTGTCGTGGTTTTTCGGCATTTATTTTTTAATATCGAAAAGAGAAAACGTAGATAAAAGTGAGTTGCAGGCATAACACAAAAACAACACGATACAACACGAAAACGAAGGAAATCATTTTGGAAAACGAAGAAGAAAAGTTGCTGAACTACAAAAGGAAAAAGAATGAGTCGAAAAATACAAAATGGGTAAAATAAAAAAAAAATTAAAAAACAATTTTGGTTTGAGGTTTGTTTGAATAAAACAATAATATGGTCAGTTTGAGTAGTTTTTTATGTATTTCATACAAATATTATTGTTTTATTTTTTTTTTTATTCAAACCAAAAATTTTTTTTAATTTTTTTTTTATTTTATCCATTTTGTATTTTTCGAAGTATCATAAAATTAATGCTAAGTTTTTTTTTATTATTGTTTTGCTCATCTGTAAAAAATAAAGAAACTCTATGTTTATCAGGCCTTTGCTCCAAAAAATTACCTCAAAGTCATAACTTTGTTTTGTGAAGAAAATTTGAACACCACTTAAAATTGAAAAACTGGCAACCCTAAGTCTATGGAAGCTCAACTTAAATACAGTCTTAAAGGCTGTTATTTTTTTAAAAAATTAAGTCTAAGATTCTCTATCATTAGTATTGACAGAGATATCGAAATTTACACAGGTCTGGGTACATCAAAGTTAGCCTTTTTTTAAATGGTCAAAAAGTGATGTCAAGACAAGTAAGACACCCTGTATAAACACCTTATTACTAATTATATATCGTAATTTAAAATCTAATTTGAAATCTAACTAACAAAATGAGTAGTAATAAATTATTTGTAAATAATTGCAAGCAAGTGAGCAAAGACTTCGACAACTATAAAAAGACTCGGTTGGATCGTCGGACAAAAAATTATGCGAGCGGGCGGCTCGATATGTTGGAGACGAGCATGTCAGAGGTCAATGCAGGCTACAATGATATCGTCTGTAAAGATTTAAAAGAAGACGAGTTCAAACCATTCAACACAATGTTTGAACAAATCAAAGAAGTGTACCTTGAATATAAGGAGCAACTGTTAGACGTATTGGAGAAGTTTTCGGTACCCACGACATCAAATGTGTCTAATGAAAGGGCAAATGTCCAACCAAAACATGATGTTCGCCTTCCAAAAATACAACCACCCACGTTTACAGGTAAATACGAAAATTGGCGTTCGTTCCATGACCAATTCGTGTCACTCGTGCACAGCAACACTTCGCTATCTAAAATTGAAAAGTTGCATTATTTAAAATCTTGTTGTAAGGAAAGCGCAGCCAACTTACTTGATCACGTTAATGTAGATGATGTGAGCTACGACCAGGCGTGGGAACTTCTTTGGTCCTTCTACACCAAAAATTGCTAACCAGCAAAAATAAACAGGTTTTTTGTTCCCTCCCATAAAGCATAAGACATTGTGCCGACATTTTGTCGTGGTTTTTCGGCATTTATTTTTTAATATCGAAAAGAGAAAACGTAGATAAAAGTGAGTTGCAGGCATAACACAAAAACAACACGATACAACACGAAAACGAAGGAAATCATTTTGGAAAACGAAGAAGAAAAGTTGCTGAACTACAAAAGGAAAAGGAATGAGTCGAAAAATACAAAATGGGTAAAATAAAAAAAAAATTAAAAAACAATTTTGGTTTGAGGTTTGTTTGAATAAAACAATAATATGGTCAGTTTGAGTAGTTTTTTATGTATTTCATACAAATATTATTGTTTTATTTTTTTTTTATTCAAACCAAAAATTTTTTTTAATTTTTTTTTTATTTTATCCATTTTGTATTTTTCGAAGTATCATAAAATTAATGCTAAGTTTTTTTTTATTATTGTTTTGCTCATCTGTAAAAAATAAAGAAACTCTATGTTTATCAGGCCTTTGCTCCAAAAAATTACCTCAAAGTCATAACTTTGTTTTGTGAAGAAAATTTGAACACCACTTAAAATTGAAAAACTGGCAACCCTAAGTCTATGGAAGCTCAACTTAAATACAGTCTTAAAGGCTGTTATTTTTTTAAAAAATTAAGTCTAAGATTCTCTATCATTAGTATTGACAGAGATATCGAAATTTACACAGGTCTGGGTACATCAAAGTTAGCCTTTTTTTAAATGGTCAAAAAGTGATGTCAAGACAAGTAAGACACCCTGTATAAACACCTTATTACTAATTATATATCGTAATTTAAAATCTAATTTGAAATCTAACTAACAAAATGAGTAGTAATAAATTATTTGTAAATAATTGCAAGCAAGTGAGCAAAGACTTCGACAACTATAAAAAGACTCGGTTGGATCGTCGGACAAAAAATTATGCGAGCGGGCGGCTCGATATGTTGGAGACGAGCATGTCAGAGGTCAATGCAGGCTACAATGATATCGTCTGTAAAGATTTAAAAGAAGACGAGTTCAAACCATTCAACACAATGTTTGAACAAATCAAAGAAGTGTACCTTGAATATAAGGAGCAACTGTTAGACGTATTGGAGAAGTTTTCGGTACCCACGACATCAAATGTGTCTAATGAAAGGGCAAATGTCCAACCAAAACATGATGTTCGCCTTCCAAAAATACAACCACCCACGTTTACAGGTGAATACGAAAATTGGCGTTCGTTCCATGACCAATTCGTGTCACTCGTGCACAGCAACACTTCGCTATCTAAAATTGAAAAGTTGCATTATTTAAAATCTTGTTGTAAGGAAAGCGCAGCCAACTTACTTGATCACGTTAATGTAGATGATGTGAGCTACGACCAGGCGTGGGAACTTCTTAAGTCTCGGTATGATTTTAAGAGAATTTTAGTAAATCATGAACTAAAGCTATTTTACGATCTACCAATAGTCCATGAAGAAAATGCAAATAACATCCGTGAGTTGTAAGACGGTTCGAAAAATTTTGCATGCATTTCGCAATTTAGATGTACCAGTGCAAGATTGGGATGCTATAGTCATTTTTTTGTTGTTGAAAAAACTCCCAACAAAAGTGCAATCTTTGTAGGAAACTTCTCTGGGAACAAAGAAAGAAATACCCACATTTAAAGAATTTTCTGAGTTTGTAGAAACAAAATTTAGAACCCTGGAGATGGTTGATCAGCAGCAGAGTGGAAAACCAACATCAACAACACAGAAAAAATCCACGAAGAACGTTTTCCATGTCAATTAGGAAGCAACCGAAAGCTTCACATGTAAGGTTTGCCATAAAGGCGTTCACTCGCTACGCACATACGCTAAGTTTTTAAAAATGGACGTGAATGGAAGGCAACGAGTAGTTAAACAATTTGGCAATTGTTTTAATTGTCTGGCCTATAGCCATATAGGACAAATAGTTGCCCTAGTAACAAAACGTGCCATTTTTGTCAAAGACCACACAATTCATTGCTGCATTTTGGCAACAATCACAACCATTGACCATTCTAATTCATTACCACACAATACAAACTCACAAAAATCATTCTCGCATTCAAACCAATTTTCATCCAACCCAAACAACACTAGTACTTATGGTTGCAATCAATTAGCTCACCCAAGTAACCATACTCACACAAGTCAAAACTCATGTACTCATTCAAACCCAAGCACACGTAATCAGTTGCAATCACAACAAATCATATAACAACACAGATAAACCCCTATGCACAACCATTTCAACCCTCTGAAGAGTGAAATGGAATACATCCATGCGCAAATTACTTTCACGCCAGCAATCAGCAATCTGTCGCTCAGATCTTGCTCGCAACAGCCATCATTAATGTAAAATCCGCTAGTGGAGAATACTTCAACCTGAGAGCGCTTGTTGATCCTGGATCACAAGCTACTTTCATAAAAGAATCAGCCGCACAGATTTTAAATTTAAAGAAACATCGCACATCCCTTGACATATCAGTTTTAGGACAAGAAAAGAATGGTTCTTGTCAAAACTATGTCGAATTGTACCTCGGTTCAAAATATTCAAACTTTGAGACATCAACACGAGGTTATGTTTTTAAAACATTGACAGGAATTTTGCCAAACCAGCAAGTATTTCCAAACAAGTGGAAACATATTCAAGGGTTGAAGTTGGCAGATCCAACTTTTCATTAACCGTCAGATATAGATCTTTTACTAGGTAACGACGTTTTTTGTGAAATGGTTTTACCTCACATAATAAGGGGTGAAGACCCGATTTCTCCAATTGCGCAAAAAACGCAATTCGGATGGATTATACTTGGTAAAATTCCCAAGGAAATACCACAAAACAAACAAGTCTACACCCAGTTTGTTGATGTTGAAACACAACTCAGAAAATTTTGGGAAATCGAGGAGTTACCCTACCAAAACCCAGAAGATGAGGAAAATGTTGCGTGTGAACGACACTTTTTACAAAACACCATGCGAGTGCCGGGAGGGCGCTTTGAAGTGTTACTTCCTTTCAAAGAAAATAAACGCCCAGCAATTCCATCTACAAAAGAAAGTGTTTTAAAAATGTTTTATAAACAGGAAAGGAGGTTACTTACCAACCCAGCACTGCATAAAGAATACAATGCGTGTATAGCAGAGTGTCTGGAACTTGATCAGATGGAGGAAGTTGATGAGCATCAGGATAAAACACTTATATCACCATATCACTACGTCATGCCACATAACGCCGTCATAAAAGAATCCAGCACTACCAAGCTGCGAGTGGTCTTCAATGCTGCTTTTAAAACCTCGGATGGTAGATCTCGAAACGACCACTTAATGACTGGGCCAAAAACTCAAACGGACATTACGTCAATAGTGTTGAGATGGGGGGCCAATAAAATCACGTTCACGGCCGATATAGCTAAAATGTAGCGTCAAATACAAATACATCCCCAAGACGCGTACTATCAACTTCTCTTTTGGCGAGAAAACCCGATGGCACCCATTAAACTTTATAAAGTTAAAGTTTTGATGTTCGGTACAGCTCCTGCACCATACCTGGCAAACCGAACGTTGAAGATGCTGGCCGGCGATGAGGAAGCAACTTATCCACTCGCTGCACGAACGGTTCGCAACGACATGTACGTCAATGACCTGGTGTCTGGTGCAGACTCACTCGAAATATGATGAAATAACTAAGTTATTGTCTTCGGCTGGTTTTCATCTTCGAAAATGGATGAGCAACTCCGAAGAATTTTTAAACCCAATACCGATGGAAGATCGGGAGACAAGTGTGTCGCTTACATTTGGAGCATCAGAGCAACTAGAACACACGAAAACATTGGGTATCAGCTGGTATCCATCGGCTGATTCATTTTCGTTTAAACGAATTGAAATTGAACAAGTTGTATCAAAACACACAATACTTTCTACGATCGCACGTCTTTTCGATCCTTTGGGATGGATTTCACCCTGCACAGTAAAAGCAAAAATAATTATGCAGCAATTATGGCTGCGTGGTCTATCATGGGACGAAACGATTTCAACGGAATTAAAACTGGAATGGTCATCGTTCCAAGAAGAACTGACTCGTTTAGGTGATATTCGCATACCTAGATGGATAAACACCAATGGAGAAGAACAACAATTGGAAATACATGGTTTCAGCGATGCTTCCATCAAGGCTTATGGAGCTGTAGTGTATCTTAGGGTTTTAGATAACAACGGCTGCATTTACACTCATTTACTGATGTCCAAAACCCGAGTAGCTCCACTCAATACAGTTTCACTGCCAAGATTAGAGCTGTGCGGAGCAGTGATACTCTCGAACGAGTTAAATAAATTCTGTACTGCCTTGTAAAGTTAACAAAACTCATGTTTGGACCGATTCTACAATTACGCTTTGTTGGATAAAGGCATCACCATACCGATGGAAAACCTTTGTATCAAACAGAGTGGCTGAAATACAAAGGTCAGCAAATACAATTTGGAAACATATTCTAACAAAATTAAACCCAGCGGACCTAGCATCTCATTGGGCTCTACCATCAATGCTGATTCTAAGTGTTCTTTGGTGGGAGGGTCCAGATTTTCTTCGAGAGAAATGGAATTTCTCTATTCCAACACAACCAACACAACTGGAAACAGAGGAAGAAGCAAAAGCTGTTCAAGTATTTCTCTGTAACAATAATGAAAATGACATATCGCGATTAATTCACAATAATTCCAAACTTCCAAACCTTTTAAAAATTTTGGCATATATAAAAAGATTTACACACAACACACGAAAAACTAATAGAATAAAGTTGAACACCATCATATCACCGTTAGAACTGCAATCTGCTCTTCATTTAGCTATTCAAATAGCTCAAACGGAAATGTTTTCTGACTTATTTGAAGAACTTAGGAAGGCAGGAACAACAAAAAAAAGTATTACAAAAGCTTAAATCTTTTCATTGATGGAGACAAGACTATAAGGAGTTGCCTTATGATCAGAGGTATCCAATAATTTTAAAACCGAACCATCACTTAACAACCCTGCTCATAAATGATGCGCATGACCGAACACTGCATGGCGGATTTCAACAAATGGTCAATTTCGTGAGAAGTAAATACTGGGTATTACAAATCAAGAACGCAGTTAAGAAGTTTCTGAATCAATGTGTTATATGCTATAGATATAAACCGAAGCCCATGCAACAACTGATGGGAAATCTACCGGCTCCAAGAATTACGATGTCGTGGCCGTTTACTCATACGGGCGTCGATAACGCTGGACCCATGGAAGTAAAGGCCTGGAAAGGAAGAGGATAAAAGAAATTTAAAGGGTATTTTGCTGTATTTATCTGTCGACGAAGGCTATTCATCTCGAAGCTGTGACAGACTTGACAACCCAGAACTTCATCGCGGCTTTCCGGCGATTCACATCACGTCGTGGGATCTGTTCCAACTTATATAGCGACTGTGGGACCAGCTTCAAAGGCGCTAACACGGAGCTTTTTAAGATGTTAAAGGCTGCGAAAAAAACGGCTATAACGAAATAGCTGAATCAATTAGCAACTTAGGCACCAAATGGAATTTCATTCCTCCCGCTTCTCCCCACTTCGGAGGATTATGGGAAGCCGGAGTTAAATCCGTTTAGTTCCATTTGAAACGAATTGCCCGAAATGAAGCGCTTACATTTGAGGAACTCAGCACGCTTCTAGCCCAAATATAAGCATGCCTTAACTCGAACTTTTTGAAAGGCACTTCAAGTTATGTCGTTCCAGAAGCAGACTTATTGACCCAAAAAATTGGATATTTGGACCGATGGAAGCGTATTCAGGCATCACTACAAACATTTTGGAAAGAAAGGAGCGGCGAGTACCTGACACGAATTAAGAATAGGCCGAAGTGGCTTAAAACAGAAAAGAAACCCAAAATCGGAAACCTGGTACCTGTACGCGATGAACGTCTTCCACCATCGAAATGGCTTCTAGCACGTATCATCGCAACGTACCCCGGATCAGACAATCTAATAAGAATCGTCAATCTGAAGGCAACAAAAGAAGAATTTAAACGTCCAATTACAAAAATATGTCCTTTACCGTCAAACGACACTAGCACCGAAGAAACAACAATCTAAGAATATAACCCGAATAACAAAATTCATTTATTACACCCAAATAACAAAATTCATTTATTACACCCAAAACCAAAATTAAATTCATATCATATCATACCCATAAAAACTCACTCAACATAAAAATCACTGCTGAAGCAATTCAACAGCTCACTCACTCATCTCATTATCAAACAACCACATATCATATCCAAACATAAATCAACCCTTATTAACAATATACAGTCCACTTTAATCTTTCAAGCATAAAGCATACATACACATCCATACATTTTCGAACAAATAAACTCATTCACTCATCAATCAACCCATCAATGCAGAATTTTCATCCAAACACTTCAAGAATTCAATCATAACACATAAGACATTCGAATCTAAAAACAAATACTTTAATCACCCACTCATAATACAAATCATTCGATTCTCAAAACCATACTCTAGATCACTCACTCATAATAAAAAAAAACATTCGGATTTAAAATCATACGCACTCATAATACACATCGTTCGAGTTTTCAAAATCATACATACAACACTCTCACTTCACATCTTTAAAACATTAAATCAAAGACACACTCATTACATTAACTCTAAAATTATTATACTTAAAAACAAGATACGGCAAGTATTCAAATATACTAATTTTTAGGCACTCCTAGTTATGGAAGTGCCAGGACAAGGATCCTTAGGGTGGAGTGGAATCACACCCCAAACCCACACCCCAAGTAGCATTTATTACTGTGCTTATCGGGCGACCAAAACCATAAAAACAGCATTAACAAAACGAGATAAGATTTAAGAGCATTTTATCAGATCCACTAGCATCATCAGGCTAGTCAACTAATACCACCTTTATAAAATAACTAATGTCTGCACAGAAGAAAACAAACAAAAAACAAAATAATCAAATATGATTACAAAACATACGTCATAAAAACGAACCAATTAAGGGCAACGACCCCAGTCAGCTGTTCATTTGGTTCATAACCATTACCATTTACCACAGCAGACACAGCGTATAAGTGGAAGTTCTAATGCGCTGTGAATTTAGACAACCACTTACACTTTGAATGGAAAGATTTTAACAAAAGTAATGGATGGAGGGACGTAATAAAAACTCAAATAAATAATAAGACTAGAATATAAAAAAAACATAATATATGAAATACAAAAACATAATCTAAACAAATTAAACAAAACCATACCATATTCACCAACGGAAGGGAAATACCAAAATCATCATCACAAGTGGTTAAGTGGATCACACATGGAATTTTATATCAATGCATCCAGTGCATATAATACCGTCGACACCACAATAATCATTCCGAATTATTAAAAAACAAAATACAAACTAATATAAATTACAACAGTAATAAATGGTATCTAAAAATATCAAATTAAGAACAAAACAGATAAAAAACTAAGCCGACGCCGAAACGAAACACAAACATCGATCAAAATATATTCGATAGTCGAAACAACAATCGAGAATCGACTTGACGTTTGACATATCCAAATGCGCTCACTTAAAATAGCTCAGGCCATGTTCATTGAGGTTTATAAATTTGAATATATGGAATCTACTACAATTTGGGCACAAATCATTTTAGAAATGAAATAAAATTGAAATAAATTGTCTGCTTGCAAATTTATCGCCTTGTCATTCTGATTTATTTTAAATTAGTATTCGCAAGCAATATTTAATCCATTTTCTCTTTCCATGTGAGATATTAAAGTCTGGATGTATTTAATGGAAGAAATTGAGCTGGACTACAAGGACACAATCGTTTACTTCTTTAATATTGAACGTCAACATAAATAACTTCCATTGACTTTGAAGATTATGTCACACACTAGGAAGGTTAAATAAAGGTTTTCACTAGAATTTTTTATACCGAAAATTTTGGATGTGTTTAATTTATGAGATTGAGTTTTGAAAGATTTTACGAGTTTAAGAAAAGTAAGAATAGAGTTTTTAAAGAAAACATTGTTAATCGAAGAACAGTGTTAAAAGCAAACGATCTTGGTATATACCAATTTTTCCCGTGTTCGAACGTAATAAACTCGGCAAGCGAAAAGTTGAGGATTGTGTGGCAGCAACCGTCAAGGGAGTGTCTCTAAACTGGTTTCTTCTCAACGGTCCAGATCAATTAACGTCACTGATATCGGTAATGTTCAAGTTTAGAGAGGAAAGGATCGCCATCTGTGAGACATCATGGAGATGTTCCACCAGGTCCGCATAAGGAAAGAGGATCAGTCCTGCCAGAGGTTTTTGAGGAGCCGTAGTACAGAAGAGTCTGCTGCTTATGTTATGACGGTTATGACTTTCGGTACCAGCTGTTCTCCGCTGTGCTCAGTACAAACAAACAGAAATGCTTAAGACTTTGCTGGCCAGGCGGTCCAATCAATCCAACAAAATCACTACGAGGACGATCTTATGGACAGTGTTTCGACCGAAGCAAGCAATTACCTTAGCCAAGCATATTCATTACATACATCTACAAGGAGGGTTCTACATACGAAATTAGATTTCCAATTCAGCCGCGGTACTTCAAGCACTAAAGTCCGGATCCACCGAAGGCAAGAATGTAAACCTCCACATAGAGTTGACTACCGAAAGGTCTAAAGTTTGTGGTGGTGCACATAACAAGACTGCTTTACCTACAAGTTAACGAAACAGTCACAGCATAGAGCGATTCTATTGGTAAGCGAACGACCAACAAAGCGACAAGTTTTGAGGGTTATGATGACCATCTTTCATCCACTGCACTAGGCCATTTAGCACATTTTCTGATGTTTGCCAAAATTCTACTTCAGTATATTTGGCGTTATAAAATTGATTGAGATACAGCCATACTAGATCCTGAAGTCGAAAAGTGGCGGAAATGGTTGAAGATCTGAAGATCCCTAGATGCCACCACGGATTCTACGAAAGGCACGATAGATCGTCAAGTCCATATATTCGTTGATGCTAGCGAGAATGGGTTCGCAGCAGTGGCGTACGTGAGGAGCGTGTGCGATCGAAATATTGAGTATGCACTCATAGCATAGGTGCAAGAACCTGAGTTGCAGCTTTTAAAAATATGTTTATTCCGCGCCTAGAGCTTTAAGCAACCCTTCTTGGTGCCCGGTTTGCAAAATCAATCGGCAATTCACGTAACTTCAGTTTTTCCCAGTGAGTTTTTTTTGTCAGACTCTGGGAATGTTCTTAGCTGGCTCCGTACCGATCAGCGACGTTACAGACAGTTTGTAGCTTGTAGAGTGAGCGAGATCCTGGATCTGACAGATATTTCAAAGTGGTGATGGGTTCCAACGAAAGCCAATGTTGCAGACGAAGCGATCAAGTGGAAGACCATACTCCAATTCTCATCGAAGAACAGGTGGTTAAGAGAGCCTGCGTTTTTGAGACTACCGCCAATGGCTAGGTGAAATCCACGCAGACAACGCTATCGTCGAGGAACTTAAGACCCATTATATGAACGTTCACGCCGAACCACAAAAAAGCGTTCTCTGCATAGAAAACTTTTCGTTGTAACAAACTGCTGCGAAGTACGGCGTATGTCGTTCGGTATAAGAATAAATTTAAACTTAAAGCAAGGGAAAAGCATCAAAGAACCTTGAGAATCCTTATAAGAAGAGAACTGCAAGAATCATTTCAAGTACACCGAAAGAAAAACCTTGGTAAAATCAAACATGAAGCTTGTTTGTTTTTGCGTCAAGCACGAACATACTTAAATTAAACAAGCTGGCATTTTCATTTTATTTATTTAAATGCTAAAATTTTCATTGCTCAAATCAACAACGTAATTTTCAATTTCATTGTTAACCAACAACGGTTGTGATACTAGAAACATACATGTCCATGATACTTTAACAACGTTTGTGTTTCGTCAACAATTCTGAATTGTTGGTAAAATTTGAACATTGTTGATCAAGTATGTTCGTGAGAATTCAGCCACGTTTTTATTTGCTCAACAGATTTAATGCAAAATTTCTTTGATTGACCTATACATTTGATAGGTCAAACTTCAATTCAGGTATTTATCATAGAAATTTTACATTAAAACTGTTGAGCAAATAAAAACGTGGCTGAATTCTCACGAACATACTTGATCAACAATAAAGAATAATTAATTATCTCTTAAGATAAAATGTTCACGAAACTTTGAATTGAAGTTCCGTTATGCGACTTCACGTTTTCAGTGGGCTTAAGTATGAAAAATATTGGAATTCAAAATGTTACTGATGCTTTAACTATTCGTTATTGTTTAAAGAAGTATGAACATTGTTGATCAAACATATTGGTGATAGTTCAACAGTGTATTTGGTATTTAAATCACAAACGTGATGGTTTTTGTAATTTCAGCCTTAATTGTTAGTTAAATATGTTTGTTGTTGATCAAGTATGAAATCAACAATCACGTTGTTGGTTAAAAATTATAACATATTCAAATCAACTACGAACATACTTAATTTAAACATTTTTATGATACTTACCTGAAACAAAAATTGATCACGGCAGCATACTTGATTTGAAAATGCGTTCTTATTTGAATTCATCACGAAACTTGGTTAATTTCACAACTTTAGATGAATTGTTGATTAACAATGAAACATGTTTAAATCAACCAAGGTTTTTTCTTTCGGTGTAGTAATGAGAGAAGCGAAATGTATTGCGTACCAAGATCAGCTGGCAGATCTGATGTCCAAAAGGCCTTTAAAGAAAAGAAACCTAATTGGCAGTCTTTGTCCGTATTTGGATGAGCCCAACATCATTGGAGCTCGGGGCAGAATCGATCTTTTCTCTAGATCCAACGAGCATCTCAAGCAGCCAGTAATACTTCCCAGAGAGCATGCGATTATCCATCTCATCATCATCATGACCACAAGACATTTATCAATGAACTCCGCCAAACGTATGAAATCTCATGGCTTCAAACAGCGTACCAAGTAATGAGATCAGATCTTGCTTAAGCGGAATCCCTCAGATGAACTTCTAAAAAGTATGATGTTGGAAGTTGAAAATATAGTCAACTCACGTCCACTTACTTATCTTCCCATCGATAATGAAAATGAAGACGCGCTCACCCCCAACCACTTTCTCTTGGGGTCATCGGACGGAATTAAGACTTTAGCGGTATTTTTTTACGATGATGTAAGGGTCGTGAGGGAAGGTTGGCAAGAGTTGCAGCAGTATGCGGATAACTTCTGGAAGCGCTGGGTAAGCGAATATCTTCCTACTTCCGCTCTTCTGTTCATTTTGAATTGAAATTATAATCGATCATTGTAAGTTAAGAATTACAAAAGAGAAAAGACTCGTAAGTTGATCTAAATTATATAAGACTATTACTAGCTATTTTAATTCATTTTAATAAAGGTCTTAAGACTCATCTAAGACAGATGAGGTTCTTTGAGTTGTTAGATAGTCTTTAGGTTGACTAATTGCGTCAACAAGTACCAATAATCATTTTTGAATTTCTCAAAAACTACTTTTTTTTTATTGTTTGGCTCGGACCTAATACTGATTATGAGAAAATGTGACCCTTAATGATGCTAAATCTTGTCAAAACAAAGCACTGTACACTGTACCATTCTAGTAAGTGTTTGAGAAAACTATAAAAATTTTCTATTTTTTGAGACGCCTCCCCCAACTTACAACGATTTTTGTCTTGCCTTGACCCAACTTATATGTGCTTTTATCACATCTTTTGTAAAACACCCTATACCAGGGGTCGGCAAGAATTTTCAGGTGGGGTCCGGATACTGTGAGAAAATTTTAACGAGGTCCAGAAAAAAACAACATATAATAATGAATTATTAGCTTTATTTAAAATCTAATTATGAATTATAAAGCACACCAGCAGCACTGCAGTTGCAGACTTAAAATTAATGAGAAAAACTACATTGACGATCTTGAGCCAGTTTCTTAAAGTTGGGTGCTCGAGATGAACAGGTAATTCGAAGTGTGTCTTCTAGGTGGGCGTCCGTTAATCTTGACCGGTATTTGTTTTTTAAAAAATTCATCTTTGAGAAAGATGTTTCACACACATACGTAGAGCCAAACATAGTGGCCAAACTAATGGCGATTTTTTTTGCAATTTTCATATTTTTCTGGGACATGTATGGCCCAAAACTCTTCAGTGGGTACTGTTTTATACATTTGTAAAGATACATCTTCTTGCAAATCAATTATTTCCATTTGAAGTGACGGTTTTGATAGATTGAACAACTTGGCAGCCACATCTGTCCATTCTGCCGCGGCATCAACTTCAAATGGCGATTTAAGGAACAGAGATAGCTTGCCCACTTCTGCAAAGTCTTGGAATCTTGTAGCAAATTCGTTCCTAAGATCGGACATAAATTTTATTAACACTGCAATGTCCTGTTCAGAGATCTCGTTTTTATATTCAAGCATTGTAGGAAAATGAATGAATTCTTGTCTTGCAATATCTTTTTCAAATATATCCAGCTTGCGACGAAATGCAGACACGCTTTGTATCAGATCACATATTAATTTTCCATTTCCTTGTAACTCTGTGTTAAGCGCATTTAAATATTTCAAAATATCTTTTAGAAAAGCCACAAACAGCATATTACGCTTGTTTTTTATGAACTCAACGTGCTTCCTCGCTCCTTGTGTATCTAAGTTTTGCAAGAAAGAGATAACTTGTTCTTTAATTAGCCAGAAACGTTCAATAACTTGACCTTTACTTAGCCAACGAACATTGTTATGTTGCAATAAGTCAGAATATTCTGAATCACATTGAGAAAGAAACTCTTTGAAATGTCGGTGCTGAAGAGCAGAATGAGATCTCATAAAATTTATCAACTTGACCAAGCTATCCATCACTTCTTTCAGTGTAGCACTAAGTTTTCCACAAAGGGCAGCTTGGTGAATTATGCACTGATACGAAATTAAACTTGAATTTTTATCCCTGATTCTCTTTACTACACCTTTTTCTTTGCCAACCATTGCTGGGGCCCCGTCAGTTGAAAGTGACACCATTTTGTCATAACTAATGTTAGATTGAGTAAAAAATTCATCAATGACCTTGAATAAATCTTCTCCTCTAGTGTTACCTTTCAAAGTCAATATTGCTAGCAACTCTTCCCTAAAACTTTGACACTCGATGTCAAGAAATCTTACGTAAATAGACATTTGCTCATTATCAACAATGTCACACGATTCATCAAGTGCTATGGCGTAGCAAGGTGCCTTTTGCAAAAGTTCAAGAAGAGTGTTTTTAGTATCAGCAGCTAAAATTTCCGTTCTTCTTGTATTACTTCTCGCTGACAATGGAATACTTTGAATAGCAGCCACAACATCCTTTTTTTCTTCAAATAGGGTCGTGACTACTTCCAACATACATTCCTTCACTATCTCAGAATTATTGTAAGTATGAAAAGGTATTTTTTATTAAAATTATACGAATGAAAATGCAACACATCACAAAAGAAATGAGCGGGCTACGCTGCGACGTCTGCGACTGACTTACTGTGTGTCCCGCTCACACGCCCGCACGTATTTTTTATTAAAATTATACGAATGAAAATGCAACACATCACAAAAGAAATGAGCGGGCTACGCTGCGACGTCTGCGACTGACTTACTGTGTGTCCCGCTCACACGCCCGCACGTATTTTTTATTAAAATTATACGAATGAAAATGCAACACATCACAAAAGAAATGAGCGGGCTACGCTGCGACGTCTGCGACTGACTTACTGTGTGTCCCGCTCACACGCCCGCACGTATTTTTTATTAAAATTATACGAATGAAAATGCAACACATCACAAAAGAAATGAGCGGGCTACGCTGCGACGTCTGCGACTGACTTACTGTGTGTCCCGCTCACACGCCCGCACGTATTTTTTATTAAAATTATACGAATGAAAATGCAACACATCACAAAAGAAATGAGGGTTGTTCAATGTATGGATATTTTACACATCAATTATAACTAATTCGCACAAGCACACACGCAGGCTAAATAGAAAACTAATCAAACCATATCAGTTGTAGATAGGTATATGTAAAACACAGGAATAGAATAAGTACCTATGAATTAAACTTTAAGCCGTAGGTGTAGGTAGTAGGTATACCTTATCTACGTATAAATTGATAGTTGGTACCTGTATAGATACTGTACATTACAATGCATTATTACATTTCCCGAGGTCCGAGGTTCGACCTTTCGCGGTCCGCAAGCGGACCGCGGTCCGCCTGTTGCCGACCGTTGCCCTATACAAACCCACTTTATATTTTGTTAAATTTTTTATCCAGCAGGGCTGCCATGCCCAACTCTGGAGTCTGGAACCCATTAAAAAAAAAAATAGAAACTATTTCTGTCATATATCAGTGAAAAAATTATTTACGCAAATTAAAGAGAGTTCTTATTGAGAGAGAAAAGTGTTATCTAGTTGCAAGGATTCAATAAAATTAGACTACGGGGATAGTACTAATTGATTCCTAATTGAAATCTTCTGCGCATGTAGACTGCCTAGAAATATTTTTTGGAGAGCTTCCCTTCAATACTCATTGCAATTTGTAACCCGAAACATATCCCATTTGTTTCCATGGAGTTAAAAAGCATAAACAAAACACCAAAAAGTCTCAAGTCCCTCATAAGATTCACCACCAATATCAAAGACCGGACACCGTTCCTAGAATGGAGCTAGAATTAACAAGAATAAACTACGGTTGTGTCAATACAACTCTTCCTAATTGTTTGAAGCTTGTGCCTACAAGAGAGATTAGAAAACCACAAAAGGTTTTGATGAATTTTTCTCTATACTTAAAAAAAAAACAATGTTTTTTTTCTCAAGGTTGCTGTTGGAGACATCGATGGAAGTTTTCAAATCTATAGCATTAAAAAAACTGAGGCGCAATTAGTTTTTCAAGACCATATCGGATCAAAAATTACAAGCATTCAAATTGGCGGTGTTCCAGGTAAAAAGAAAACATGTTTTATATATATGTACGGGTACTCAACTTAAAAATGGTATTTTACAGGCTCACTACGTGAAAACTTGTTTGTAGCATCTGATAATGTTATAAAAGCATTCTCTAGAAAGGGAAAAATGTTTCTATCATTCGATACAAACCTCACAGAACCAATTAAATACATGTGAGCCAGCAAAAATGTTCATAACAAATATTTGTACTAGTTTAATGACATCCTACATTGTTTGTCTAAGGTATGTGTCTGGAGTTGACTTGATGATTTGCGGAAATCATGTTTACAGCCACTACAAAGATTGTAAGGACATTGGGACTTATTTATGCGGAGACACAATTGTTGATGTGGCAGCTCTATGTCCAAATAACGTAAGCATATTAATGTTATTCACTTCGTAAATAATTCCAAAGTAGAGTTTAATAAAACCCAAAAAGCGATACATACATTTTTTTTTATAAAAAACTTTTTTGATTTTGTCCGTATCTCCGTATATTGCGAATATAGTTCATGTGTCAACCTCCAAAAAATAGGCAGCATGTACCTCTTTTGAGGTAATTAATAACCACTTTTTCGCACTTTTCTGGTGGTATTTGTATGGTAGGATACTTTTCACAAAAAAAACTCACAAATGGTCGTGTTGTATGACTAGTTATCCAATCATATTAAAGAAAACTATCGTCAGTCATGAAAAGTCACTTATTTTCAATAAGCTCTAACAATTTTAAAACGTTACTCCATTGTTAATCGATCCACTATCGTAAATGGCAAACATTTAAATAATGTTAAAATACTTCCATAGAAAACTATGTTTGAAAGACGGTATTAAATTTTGAGACCACGAATTAATGACTCTGTGTTTCTAAAGCTTTCTGAAAAAGCACAACCGGTGCGCATCGTCTTGGACTACATGGAATATATTTTCTTTTTCCATGCTCAGAATAGGACTTACTAACCTTCTAGTTTGGCTATCTTAAACTTGTTTATACAAATAAGTTTTTAGTATGAAGACGCACAGTGGGGCGGAAAATGGTAGTTAACGGCAATAATAATAAATTTGTATGTTATAAATGATAAAATTTACTTTTTGAAAGTATTTTGGTATGTTGAACTCAATCCGAAGTAAAAATGATGGTACCACTCCATATTTTTCATATAATGCCGTTATAAACTTTTATTGTAATTGTTTTGTATTTTTTGTGTAGCGGGAAACCTGAATCAACAGAATGTACAGTGATTTTACGGATTCTCTTATTTTGAACACAATTTCAAAAATTTTATTATTATTGAATTAGAATGATTATAATTATAACTTGTATCAGAAGAATAATTAAACCATTTGTGAATCTAATACTTTCCTTTTCTTTACTTAACTTGAAACAATCTTATATCTTTTCATCAACTTTTGCTTATTGAAGAGAAAAATTGTACGTTAGGCCGTTAAACATAGTGAGAATCGTTAAATATCTTACACACTTTTTGCACAAAAAATTAAAGAAACGTAATTCAGGCAAACGGTTTTGACTTTTTACTTCAGTTTTGAATAAATGATAGATAAAAAAAAAAATATATATATAGGTTGTGATTTCGCAGTTCTTCAACCTCCATATCTCTTTTATACCTAATTATTTTATTTTCGATGCACATAAACTTATGTATAGCTGTAATTTAAACATAACTTTGACTTTGTAAAATTATGCACGAAAACCTATGTTATTTTTTTATATAATAATATTTGTTATTTATTTTTTCTTATAAATCTAAGATATATGAATGATTTGTTGAACCTTTCTTAAAATCTAAAATTCAGATTAAATCCGGCAGACGGCCTTCACGCCGCCGCCGCGCCGTGCTTGTACTTCTTTATTCAAATTTACAATGTAACTTTCTTAATTTGTAAATAAAGAATTATCTATCTATCTATCTATCTATCTAAATAATAGACTCACATATGATCTTGATATACAATTGAAATTTTATAATAATGACTGCATAATCGAAAGGTACCGGTATAGAGCAAATTTTTAAGTGTCTCATCCGCCATCCCTCATTTGAAGTATTGCACGCGAGTTACGGAGGTACAACTAAATGTACCAAGCACTCCTCAATTGGTTTCTATTCAGATACCAAAACTAGCAACCTCAACGATTTAAAGAAAGAATACAAATGATCTCTCCAGAGCAGGGTTGAGAGTTTATGAATTAAAAAATCTATAGGCTATAAGCTAGTAGTTAGCTTCAGAATTGGAAAATATTTAATTCACAAGCTACTTTGTGAATTATGAATTAATAAATGAAAAGATTAGTAAAATTTTCAACAATTAAAACACTTTTTATATTTCCTCAGATGTACATTTCAGAAGCAATGCTTCCATCGTCAGTGAGATTTATAAATTAAATTAAATTAAATTATTTGTCAAAAAACTAATAATAAACAAAAATGTTTCTAAACAAATTCACAGTTAAGTTGAGTTGAATCTATTAAAAAATTTTTTGAATATTGAATCTTTGATTTGTCCATCATCACTATTCATTAGATTATTTTTGTTTTTAAATATGTAAAATGATTCAAAAGCATCTAATTCATAATTGTTATTTACATTTCTTATTAATTTTAAATTTTTCAAACTAAAGCTATGACTATTTTCTAGCATATGTTCTGCAACACTTGACTTTTCTTTTTCATTATATTTAAGATGTGCAAAATGTTCTTTAAATCTTTTTAGAATAGCTAGGTCTTCTTGTCTGTCCTATATATTCTTTCGCACAATCATTACATCCGATAGAATAAATTCCTGATTTTTGAAGTTGTTCAATTTTATCTTTAGATCCTCCAATCAGATTTTTTATTTTTATTTCGCTGCACTCACTCATACGGATATTATATTTATTGAAGATTGGTTTTATCTTAGATGTTATTTCTGGATAGAAATAAAATTTTGAATATTTCTTTTCTTCATTTCCTTCATTCCTTATTAAATCTAAAGTTGTAAAATTTCTCAATTCTTGTTTTCTTTTATGTGCAATTGTTAAATCTTCAATCAATTCTTCGGTATATCCATTAATTTTGGCTATATCTTTAATTTTTTGGAATTCTTTTATTTTTGTTTCTATAGTCATTGGAATATTTAGAGCTCTAAAAATCATTGAGTGAAAAGCTGACATCTTATGTTCAAAGGAATGGAACGAGTCTGATGTAATGTATCTCATGCACTTAAGCCAGAAGAAATAAATGAATTTGTAATACTTACTAAACTGTGCATGGATGAAAATTGGTTCCAGTTTAATGAAAAGTTTTATAGACAAAAATTTGGCTGCAGTATGGGATCACATATGAGCCCATTTTTAGCAAATTTATTTATGTCGCATATAGAAACTGAAATGAAAAATCAAGTAAATTTTCCAAGAATTTGGTTAAGGTATGTAGATGATATATGGGCGATAATCAAAAAACATGAACTCCGACAGTTCATTAATAAATTAAATAGAACTAAATACCCATCAATAAAATTTACATATGAAGAAGAAATTGAAGGGAAACTAAATTTTCTGGATTTAAGTATAACTCGGAATGGAGACAATTTCGAATTGGATATATACAGAAAACCAACAAATACTCTGAGATACATTACATCAGACTCGTTCCATTCCTTTGAACATAAGATGTCAGCTTTTCACTCAATGATTTTTAGAGCTCTAAATATTCCAATGACTATAGAAACAAAAATAAAAGAATTCCAAAAAATTAAAGATATAGCCAAAATTAATGGATATACCGAAGAATTGATTGAAGATTTAACAATTGCACATAAAAGAAAACAAGAATTGAGAAATTTTACAACTTTAGATTTAATAAGGAATGAAGGAAATGAAGAAAAGAAATATTCAAAATTTTATTTCTATCCAGAAATAACATCTAAGATAAAACCAATCTTCAATAAATATAATATCCGTATGAGTGAGTGCAGCGAAATAAAAATAAAAAATCTGATTGGAGGATCTAAAGATAAAATTGAACAACTTCAAAAATCAGGAATTTATTCTATCGGATGTAATGATTGTGCGAAAGAATATATAGGACAGACAAGAAGACCTATTCTAAAAAGATTTAAAGAACATTTTGCACATCTTAAATATAATGAAAAAGAAAAGTCAAGTGTTGCAGAACATATGCTAGAAAATAGTCATAGCTTTAGTTTGAAAAATTTAAAATTAATAAGAAATGTAAATAACAATTATGAATTAGATGCTTTTGAATCATTTTACATATTTAAAAACAAAAATAATCTAATGAATAGTGATGATGGACAAATCAAAGATTCAATATTCAAAAAATTTTACATATACATACATTTTTTTTTATAAAAAACTTTTTTGATTTTGTCCGTATCTCCGTATATTGCGAATATAGTTCATGTGTCAACCTCCAAAAAATAGGCAGCATGTACCTCTTTTGAGGTAATTAATAACCACTTTTTCGCACTTTTCTGGTGGTATTTGTATGGTAGGATACTTTTCACAAAAAAAACTCACAAATGGTCGTGTTGTATGACTAGTTATCCAATCATATTAAAGAAAACTATCGTCAGTCATGAAAAGTCACTTATTTTCAATAAGCTCTAACAATTTTAAAACGTTACTCCATTGTTAATCGATCCACTATCGTAAATGGCAAACATTTAAATAATGTTAAAATACTTCCATAGAAAACTATGTTTGAAAGACGGTATTAAATTTTGAGACCACGAATTAATGACTCTGTGTTTCTAAAGCTTTCTGAAAAAGCACAACCGGTGCGCATCGTCTTGGACTACATGGAATATATTTTCTTTTTCCATGCTCAGAATAGGACTTACTAACCTTCTAGTTTGGCTATCTTAAACTTGTTTATACAAATAAGTTTTTAGTATGAAGACGCACAGTGGGGCGGAAAATGGTAGTTAACGGCAATAATAATAAATTTGTATGTTATAAATGATAAAATTTACTTTTTGAAAGTATTTTGGTATGTTGAACTCAATCCGAAGTAAAAATGATGGTACCACTCCATATTTTTCATATAATGCCGTTATAAACTTTTATTGTAATTGTTTTGTATTTTTTGTGTAGCGGGAAACCTGAATCAACAGAATGTACAGTGATTTTACGGATTCTCTTATTTTGAACACAATTTCAAAAATTTTATTATTATTGAATTAGAATGATTATAATTATAACTTGTATCAGAAGAATAATTAAACCATTTGTGAATCTAATACTTTCCTTTTCTTTACTTAACTTGAAACAATCTTATATCTTTTCATCAACTTTTGCTTATTGAAGAGAAAAATTGTACGTTAGGCCGTTAAACATAGTGAGAATCGTTAAATATCTTACACACTTTTTGCACAAAAAATTAAAGAAACGTAATTCAGGCAAACGGTTTTGACTTTTTACTTCAGTTTTGAATAAATGATAGATAAAAAAAAAAATATATATATAGGTTGTGATTTCGCAGTTCTTCAACCTCCATATCTCTTTTATACCTAATTATTTTATTTTCGATGCACATAAACTTATGTATAGCTGTAATTTAAACATAACTTTGACTTTGTAAAATTATGCACGAAAACCTATGTTATTTTTTTATATAATAATATTTGTTATTTATTTTTTCTTATAAATCTAAGATATATGAATGATTTGTTGAACCTTTCTTAAAATCTAAAATTCAGATTAAATCCGGCAGACGGCCTTCACGCCGCCGCCGCGCCGTGCTTGTACTTCTTTATTCAAATTTACAATGTAACTTTCTTAATTTGTAAATAAAGAATTATCTATCTATCTATCTATCTATCTAAATAATAGACTCACATATGATCTTGATATACAATTGAAATTTTATAATAATGACTGCATAATCGAAAGGTACCGGTATAGAGCAAATTTTTAAGTGTCTCATCCGCCATCCCTCATTTGAAGTATTGCACGCGAGTTACGGAGGTACAACTAAATGTACCAAGCACTCCTCAATTGGTTTCTATTCAGATACCAAAACTAGCAACCTCAACGATTTAAAGAAAGAATACAAATGATCTCTCCAGAGCAGGGTTGAGAGTTTATGAATTAAAAAATCTATAGGCTATAAGCTAGTAGTTAGCTTCAGAATTGGAAAATATTTAATTCACAAGCTACTTTGTGAATTATGAATTAATAAATGAAAAGATTAGTAAAATTTTCAACAATTAAAACACTTTTTATATTTCCTCAGATGTACATTTCAGAAGCAATGCTTCCATCGTCAGTGAGATTTATAAATTAAATTAAATTAAATTATTTGTCAAAAAACTAATAATAAACAAAAATGTTTCTAAACAAATTCACAGTTAAGTTGAGTTGAATCTATTAAAAAATTTTTTGAATATTGAATCTTTGATTTGTCCATCATCACTATTCATTAGATTATTTTTGTTTTTAAATATGTAAAATGATTCAAAAGCATCTAATTCATAATTGTTATTTACATTTCTTATTAATTTTAAATTTTTCAAACTAAAGCTATGACTATTTTCTAGCATATGTTCTGCAACACTTGACTTTTCTTTTTCATTATATTTAAGATGTGCAAAATGTTCTTTAAATCTTTTTAGAATAGCTAGGTCTTCTTGTCTGTCCTATATATTCTTTCGCACAATCATTACATCCGATAGAATAAATTCCTGATTTTTGAAGTTGTTCAATTTTATCTTTAGATCCTCCAATCAGATTTTTTATTTTTATTTCGCTGCACTCACTCATACGGATATTATATTTATTGAAGATTGGTTTTATCTTAGATGTTATTTCTGGATAGAAATAAAATTTTGAATATTTCTTTTCTTCATTTCCTTCATTCCTTATTAAATCTAAAGTTGTAAAATTTCTCAATTCTTGTTTTCTTTTATGTGCAATTGTTAAATCTTCAATCAATTCTTCGGTATATCCATTAATTTTGGCTATATCTTTAATTTTTTGGAATTCTTTTATTTTTGTTTCTATAGTCATTGGAATATTTAGAGCTCTAAAAATCATTGAGTGAAAAGCTGACATCTTATGTTCAAAGGAATGGAACGAGTCTGATGTAATGTATCTCATGCACTTAAGCCAGAAGAAATAAATGAATTTGTAATACTTACTAAACTGTGCATGGATGAAAATTGGTTCCAGTTTAATGAAAAGTTTTATAGACAAAAATTTGGCTGCAGTATGGGATCACATATGAGCCCATTTTTAGCAAATTTATTTATGTCGCATATAGAAACTGAAATGAAAAATCAAGTAAATTTTCCAAGAATTTGGTTAAGGTATGTAGATGATATATGGGCGATAATCAAAAAACATGAACTCCGACAGTTCATTAATAAATTAAATAGAACTAAATACCCATCAATAAAATTTACATATGAAGAAGAAATTGAAGGGAAACTAAATTTTCTGGATTTAAGTATAACTCGGAATGGAGACAATTTCGAATTGGATATATACAGAAAACCAACAAATACTCTGAGATACATTACATCAGACTCGTTCCATTCCTTTGAACATAAGATGTCAGCTTTTCACTCAATGATTTTTAGAGCTCTAAATATTCCAATGACTATAGAAACAAAAATAAAAGAATTCCAAAAAATTAAAGATATAGCCAAAATTAATGGATATACCGAAGAATTGATTGAAGATTTAACAATTGCACATAAAAGAAAACAAGAATTGAGAAATTTTACAACTTTAGATTTAATAAGGAATGAAGGAAATGAAGAAAAGAAATATTCAAAATTTTATTTCTATCCAGAAATAACATCTAAGATAAAACCAATCTTCAATAAATATAATATCCGTATGAGTGAGTGCAGCGAAATAAAAATAAAAAATCTGATTGGAGGATCTAAAGATAAAATTGAACAACTTCAAAAATCAGGAATTTATTCTATCGGATGTAATGATTGTGCGAAAGAATATATAGGACAGACAAGAAGACCTATTCTAAAAAGATTTAAAGAACATTTTGCACATCTTAAATATAATGAAAAAGAAAAGTCAAGTGTTGCAGAACATATGCTAGAAAATAGTCATAGCTTTAGTTTGAAAAATTTAAAATTAATAAGAAATGTAAATAACAATTATGAATTAGATGCTTTTGAATCATTTTACATATTTAAAAACAAAAATAATCTAATGAATAGTGATGATGGACAAATCAAAGATTCAATATTCAAAAAATTTTTTAATAGATTCAACTCAACTTAACTGTGAATTTGTTTAGAAACATTTTTGTTTATTATTAGTTTTTTGACAAATAATTTAATTTAATTTAATTTATAAATCTCACTGACGATGGAAGCATTGCTTCTGAAATGTACATCTGAGGAAATATAAAAAGTGTTTTAATTGTTGAAAATTTTACTAATCTTTTCATTTATTAGATTAAAAAACACGTGGATTATCTCAAATGAAAAAGTGATCAATTATGAATTAAGAAATATTCAATTCATAAGCTAGTTACTGAATTATGAATTGGATAATATTCAATTCATAAGCTAGTTTGTGAATTATGAATTGAGAAATATTCAATTCATAAGCTAGTTTGCGAATTATGAATTGAGAAATATTCAATTCATAAGCTAGTAACTGAATTATGAACTGGATAATATTCAATTCATAAGCTAGTTTGTGAGTTATGAATTGAGAAATATTCAATTCATAAGCTAGTTTGTGAATTATGAATTAAGAAATATTCAATTCATAAGCCAGTTACTGAATTATGAATTGGATAACATTCAATTCATAAGATAGTTTTTGAATTATGAATTGAGAAATATTCAATTCATAAGCTAGCTTATGAATTGGAAAACATTCAATTCACAAGCTAGCTTATGAATTGAAAAACATTCAATTCACAAGCTAGCTTATGAATTGGAAAACATTCAATTCACAAGCTAGCTTATGACTTATCCACATTATGAATTGAAAAACATTCAATTCAAAAGCTAGCTTATAAGTTTGTTATGAATTGGAATATATTCAAGCTAGTTACACATTCGAAAATTATGGTTCTCACAGTTTATACCTAAAGTCATTATTAGGTATGTATAGAATTCAATTGATTCGGCATGTTTATTCTGACAACAATAAACATCAAAGTAAGTGGTCAGATGAAATTAATTGAAGCCAAAAAATAATTTTTCTCAATCGACAACGAGTTGGAAAAAAATTGCAAAACGATTATCAGAAAGATAACAAATATTGAATAGACCGTTCGATCAATAACTGATGTACATGCAGTGACCACTGTCAATTTTTCAGGGAAGTGTATAGTTGACAAAGGCTCCGAGATAAAGAAAGGGATCGTTTTTTTTTTTTTTCATAATGTGAATAAGTCATAAGCTAGCTTGTGAATTGAATGTTTTCCAATTCATAA